>BHFT01034614.1:0-27458 GCA_004320025.1 Laticauda laticaudata | reverse complement strand
AAGGAAGTGAGAGGGAGGGAAGAAGGGAGGGAGGAAGGAAAAAGCGGAGGAGAGGTGGGGAGGGGAGGGGAGGAAATGTGTAGATCACCTTGACAAACACGCGGAAAAGACGCTGCCGAGGGAGGAAACAGCCCGACAAGAGAGGCGGAGCCCGGAGTCATTGAACAGTCCGAGAAGGAACCTTAGGGAGGATCCACTCTAACGGATCAAATGGTTCAAACTGGTGGCAGGTAACGTCGCCTCCCCAATAAAGAAGAATTAGTTCACCTCATCCTGTTTCCTCTCTGCTTCTACATCAATCTTGCATGTCTGAAGGCGCAAACGTCCCATCGCCGCTTCTAACTGCTTCATTTATTTATTTATTAAATTTATACGTCGCCCCATCTCCCCCTTCAAGCCGGGACTCTGAATGGCTGACGATCCATGAGAAGGCAGGTCGTTCCTAAGTTTCTTGCTCTGACTATTAAGCTCCTGCCTCTGTTGTTGGGGGCAGGGGAAGGGAAGACGGGGGTAGGAGGGACATTGTTAACTTGGCTTTTGGCATGTTATTACTCAAGGTTCAAGAGCCGTGCAGTGGCCTAGGAGTGGAGCTTTCGCCTCAACAATCAGGAGGCTGTGAGTTCGATGCTCAGTAGAAGCAGATATTTCTGTCTCTGGGCATGATGAGAATATATCTGCTGAACAAAACTCTGCACTGGCGACAGGAAGGGCACCCGGCCAATAAACACTCAGCTCCATTCAGTTGCCCAGACCCCATCCCACAAGGGTCGTTAAAAGAGGGCAATGATTACTCAAGGTTCAAACCATTGGAGAGCCCAAGATGCATTTGGAATTGTGAGTCCTTGTGATAGGCTGTGATGACCCAGGGTGGGATACAAAACAAACACAGTCAAAGAAAACAGGTAAAGCCCCTTTTATTCCTTCACTTTGCTTCCAAGCTCCGAATATTCTTGATGGAAGACAAAAAACTCCCACACAAACAGTTACAAGAAGAAGGGAAAAAGCAACACAAACCAGGGCTGGAGGACGTCCACAGATAACACACTCTGAGAAGGACGCCAAACTCAGAGAGGAACAACAAACTGGAGATATTTCCATGCTTTGTTTCCAGCTCTCGTCCATACGCAGGTCCATCCTCTTATGCAGTTGTCACAGCTGCAGCCCATGAAGAGGATCAAGGCCCTCTCCTCCCCAGTGGACCACATCTCTCCCTTATCCTCTCCTCCCTGCGTGCCCTAGGATGCAGAGGGGATGGGCCTGGGTCCTCCTCTGACTGCCCAGCCGGCCTCTGCCCTTCCCCAGCCTCCTCCACAACCTCCACAGCCACACTTCCACTCCCTGTTGGCTGTTCCTCCTCTCCCTCAGAGTCAGTCTCCACCAGGGGCACGGCGTAGGCATTTTGCCACCCAAAGAGGGTCCAGGAAGGGGTGGCTTATCACAAAAGCTGCTTTTATCCACATGGAATAACCAAGGAGGTTTCTTTCCTTTCCTGCTACCCAGAAGGTTCTCAATCCTCATCTCCCCTCTTGCCTGCTATCTGAGCATTTCCAAAGCAGACCCTGGACTGCAGCTCCTCTTTTTTATCTCTTGAAAGCTCCCACGTGTGTCTCTGCACTGCTTGGAGGCAATGCTGGAAACTTAGATTATGTTGGTTCTTTGCAAACATCCCAGCATCCTTTTCATTTTTTTTTTTTTGAAAGAAAAATTTAATACCAGTGGTCCTTGACTTACGAAGGCAGCTGAGGCCAAAATTTCCATGGCTAAGCGAGACATGCATTAAGTGAATTCCGCCCGCATTTCAGGGCCTTTCTCACCACCGTCGTTAAGTGACTCACTACAGTTGTTAAGTTAGTAACGTGGTTGTGGAGTGAATCTGGCTTCCCCATGGAGTTTGCTTGTCAGAAGGTCCCAAAAGGGGATCACATGACCTCCGGGGATGCTGTAAATTTCATCAGAGTGAACCAGTTGCCCGGTGTCCGAATTACGATCACGTGACCACAGGGATGCTGCAACAGTTGTCAGTGTGAAAAATGGTCATAGGCAGTGGTGAGATTCAAATTTGTTTACTACTGGTTCTGTGGGCATGGCTTGGTGGATACGGCAGGGGAAGGATACTGCAGAATCCCATTCCCTCCCCACCCCACTAACCTGCTTTCCAGCTCCATTCTCCTGTGCAGGGCAACAAAAGGAGACCCAGCCAATCAGATGGGACTCAATGGGAGGCAGAGAATAGATGGAGGCAGGGGGGGCAGTCAGAAGTGGGATTTTCCGGTTCTCCAAACTACTCTAACTTTCCACTACCGTTTCTCCAGAACTGGTCAGAATACCACTTCTGGTCATAAGTTACTTTTTTCCATGCCGTTGTAACTTGGAATGGTCACTAAACGAACTGTGGTTGGTCAAGGACCATCTATCTTCAAAGATGATTTTTTTCAAAAGGCAACTGGACTTTCTGGTTTTTTCTTGGAAGATGTTTTGCGTCTCATCCAAGACGCTTCTTCAGCTCAGAGCTGTTTTTCAGTTCCATCATAACTTGGAACGGTCACTAAATGAACTGTTGTAAGTCACTGAGCAGTGGCTCAGTGGCTAAAACACTTGAGCTTGTCGATCAGGAAGGTGGGCAGTTCAGCAGTTCAAATCCCTAGAGCCCCGTAACGGAGTGAGTTCCCGTTACTTGTCCCAGCTTCTGCCAACCTAGAAGTTTGAAAGCATGTAAAAAATGCAAGTAGAAAAATAGGGACCATCTTTGGTGGGAAGGTAACAACATTCCGTGTGCCTTCGGCGTTTAGTCATGCTGGCCACATAACCATAGAGACGTCTTCGGACAGCGCTGGCTCTTCGGCTTTGTATCGGAGACGAGCAGCGCCCCCTAAAGCCGGAAACGACTAGCACGTATGTGGGAGGGGAATCTTTACCTTCACCTTAAATCAAGGACGACCTGCAGAGTCATGAGCTGGGAAGAGCATTGGGGGTCTATCTATGGTAAGAAGCCAGTCATCAGGGTGTTTGTACGCCTTATCCCGGCCAAAAGGCTACGAAAAAAGGAAGAATCGTAGGCAGGCTTTGGACCCAATGCGTTGCTGACCTCTGCCACAGCCAGCCACCTCTGAAGAGCCCCAAATGGAGATACAGCTTTTGTACAGCCTGAAAACTGTTGTTTGAGATGACGTGAATATTTTGCCAGCTTCTCTCTGCTGTCGCTTTTAAGAAAAGGTGTGGAAAGAACAATAAAATGAGCGAAAGGGAGAGAAAGAAATTCCCCACGCATGCTTGTTTCCTTGACGCAATTTTTCAGCAGCTTCTCAGAAATTGTCACTTGGGGGGGAGGGAGGGAGAGGTGGAAAATCAGAAAGCAATCTTTGAAGCTCAACTGCCTTTCCATGTGGCCGGAAAACATGATTCAGAGTCCTGCAGATTTTCACAATGAGAAGGAACGGGGTTTCAAATCCAAAACTTCCAACCTATTTGCCTTCTTCGTCAACACTGACCTTTCTGAGGATGGGACACAATAAGCCCCGGCCTCAAAGGAGAAAAAGAAAAGAAAAGCTTTGCCTCACTCCAAAACAAAGCCTCAGAAATATGCTTTCTAGAGAGAAAAGAATGCATTTTGTGGCCGATAAAATTCTAAGCTAGCCAGCGGGTTTTTTAGCCAAAAAAAAAAAAAAATAGCTGCAAGGGGAATAGATAGATTTCACAGGCAAGCTCACCGCTGTCTCCATTCTCCTCCCCCCCCCACATCTGTTATCTTTTGAATAATTCATAAACCACATGAATATGTCAATCTAATGAGGGGGGATTTGCGTCACATAAAATGCAATTTAAATCTTGGCAAGATATTAAAATCTCCCTCCCACACCAAACATCTATTGCATCTTTCCTCTTGATGTCGGCAGGAACCGTTTGTGCCCTAGAGCCATGCCAGAGTCCAAAGGGAAGAGGACGGCTTAGCCCGGATTTTTTCTGTCTGGGATCTGGAGATTGGTGTCTTGAAAGCTCTCCCCCCCAGTCTGTCAGCATGGGGGTGAGCTGTGGACTTCAATCCAAGCCAGTTTGGTCTAGTGGTTAAGGCACCAGCCTAGAGAGCAGGAAATGGTGAGTTCTAATCCCACCTTAGCTATGAAAGCCAGCTGGGTGACTTTGGGCCAATCACCAGGAGACAGTGAGTTCTAGTCTCATTTTAGGCATAAAATCCAGCTGGGTGACTTTAGGCCAGTCCCTCTCCCTCAGCCCATCTCACCTCATAGAGTTGTTGTTGAAAGGAAAATAGAAGGAGTGAGGTGTGTTAGATATGTTTGCTGCCTTGAGTTATTTGTAAAAAAAATAATAAAGGAGGGTTATAAAACAAATAAGTAAAGATGCAAATGATAACAGCCACCATTCAGTCTGTGCAGGGTGAGTTTCCTTGCTTCTCTCCGGATGTCCCAAGACACAGAGCCATGAACTGAAAAGAAATGGAGAACACACAGAGGCATGCTTCAGGCAGGGCATGAGGATCTGTGGGATTCATTTGCCTCGACAAAGTCGCAGTGGGGATTGCCACTCAGGAGAGGATGTAGGCTTGCCAGACAGGAGACAATGCTTACAAAGGACATATCTATCTGGGGATATTTAGGGAAACAAAGCTCAGAGCAAACTTTCTACCAACTACCAATTACTACCAACCTGCCTTCAATCAAGGACCTGTATATACTGCACGAGTCAAAAAGAGGGCTGTGAAAATATCTACAAACCTCTCACATCCCAGACATAAACTGTTCCAACTCCTGCCATCAAAACGACGCTATAGAGCAGTGGTCCCCAACCTTTTTTGTACCAGGGACCAGTTTCACGCAGAAACACTTTTTCAAGGACCGGCAAAATCAATTCTTCCCCAATAGTAAAGGGCTTCTTTACTATTTCTTTACTAAAAACATATTTTTATATATATTTTAATCACGATTATTCATTCTTTGCGGCCCGGTACAAAATGATTCTCGGACCGGTACCAGTCTGGGGCCCGGTGGTTAGGGACCCCTGCTATGGAGCACTGCACACCAGAACAACTAGACATAAGAACAGTTTTTCCCCAAACGCCCTCACTCTGCTCAACAAATAATTCCCTCAACACTGTCCAACTATTTACAAAGTCGGCACTATGATTACTATTAATCTTCTCATCACTCCTTATCACCCATCCCCTCCCACTTGTGACTGTATGACTGTAACTTTGTCGCTTGCATCCTTATGATTTATATTGACTGTTTGCTAGTATGATTTGATTGCTTATTGTACCCTATGACTATCATTAACTGTCATACCTTATCATTCTTGATGAATGTAGCTTTTCTTTTATGTACACTGAGAGCATATTTTGTGTCCAATCACATACAATGTCCGAAAG
Source organism: Laticauda laticaudata (assembly GCA_004320025.1). Taxonomy (NCBI): domain Eukaryota; kingdom Metazoa; phylum Chordata; class Lepidosauria; order Squamata; family Elapidae; genus Laticauda; species Laticauda laticaudata. Next base: position 22,078 of record BHFT01034614.1, on the reverse strand, counting down.
CCACAAAGAAGTTGACCTTTCAGTGAATTCACCTAAGTTACAGGAACATCACTGGGTTCAGATGAACCAAATATTCCTTCTAATCATATTTCCCCAAAGGCAAGTCCTTAAAAATAACCTCTTCAAACAAATAAGGTGGTGTTTACACGTCTAAATTAATTTAGTTAATTACTCCATTTATAACTGAAGTGATTCATTCAATAACTGTAGCAAGAAAAGCCATAAAATGGGGCAACATTCATTGAACAAATGTCTCATTTTGCATCAGAAAACATTGGGCTCAATTGAAGACTACCTGTATTAAAAGGCATATTAACGGGCAAAAGCTATTATACCTTTCCATAAAATTGCAAGCCGGAAGAGATGCCACCAGATTATTCACATCCACACAGACTAACATGGTTTCCTCCTACAATGTCTGATTCTCCCCGTTGTCTTCGAAAATATTTTGCATCTGTGGGGTGGGTGGCTACTTCTCCCTTCCTTTTCACCACAATTCCTCTCAATATGGTGTGAATGTGAACAATCTGCCTTTTTTGGATGAGACTGGCATTTCGAAACCAAATTGCAGAAAGGTAGCACATTGTAACCGTCCATGCTGAAAAGCAAACATCATCAAATGAAGCAGCAAGCCCAATAAAAAACTGGCAATTGGGGGTAAATAGATGGCTACAAATTTTGAGGAGGGATACCTTTAATGCTTCAACAAATCCACCCCCATTCAAATCATAAGCCTCTAGCCTCATCTCTCAGAGAAAAGAAAATTGGCTTATTAGAAGTGACCATGTTGGCGTTAGCTGGATGCAGCCAATACTAAAATACATCATTCATTTCTCCCTTGACCCTGGTCTTCCCCCCACCCACTGGATGTGTACTGTCCAATGGGACATATCCATCCCTAAGAGTCATCAATCATGCTCTCCAATAATTTTCTTGCACTCCAACAACTTTGGGCTGCCAGGGTGATTATCTAGGCACTTAATGAATGCACTATTTCCCCCCACTCCCTTTTTCTGGCAGCAAAAAAGACCAAAGGAGTATCTTTTTAGATGACACACAGAGTTCATTGGAAGAGATCTTACTTTTCTGAACTGAGGCAGTCTGCATAGCAGTCAAAAAAGTCAAAATGGCAACCCCAACCATGGAACTGAAGCCCAATTCTTTCTTTAGGTACATTGTCATGAAAGAGAGCCTATTTGGTGCGGTGGGTAAGGCACCAGGCTAGAAACCAGGAGACAGTGAGTTCTAGTCCTGCCCTAGGCATGAAAGCCAGCTGGGTGTCAGGTACAAGAAGTCAGAAACCAAGGTAGAGTTCAAAAGTGCCACAAGTTTATTTCATGTTTCCTATATCTAAGAATCTGAATTAACGGTTAAGGTGAATTGGCACCAGATAAGAGTCAACAGATTCCAAGGAGGGAGCTGGACTTAGGTCTCTTATGGGGACCATAGAGCAGAGGTGGCATTCAGCAGGTTCTAACCAGTTCTGGGGTAATTTTGAGTAGTTTGGAGAACCGGCAAATATCACCTCTGACTGGCCCTGCCCCCATCTATTCTCTGCCTCCAAATTCCCAGCTGATCGGCTGGGTCTTCTTTGGTTGCCCTGCACAGGAGAAAGGAGCTGGAAAGCAGGTTAGTGGAGTGGGGAGAGAATGGAGATTTTACAGTAACCTTCCCCTGGAGTGGGGTGGGAAGGTAGATTTTTATAATATCCTTCCCCTGCCATGCCCATCAAGCCATGCCCACGGAACCAGTAGTAAAAAAAAAATTGAATCCTACCACTGGCATAGAGATTTCAAACTGATGATGTCTTTGACCCCAACTCTTGGGTTCAGCCTGATCATTTCCTACATCGGGTGACTTTGCACCTTTCACCAGAAGACCATGAGTTCTAGTCCTGCTTAGGCGTGAAAGCCAGCTGAGTGACTTGGACCAGTGCCTCTCTCTGACCCCAATCCACCTTACAGGGCTTGTGTTGTGGGGAAAATGGAAGGAGTATTAGCAATAGCAATAGCCCTTAGACTTATATACCGCTTCACAGTGCTTTACAGCCCTCTCTAAGCATTTTACAGAGTCAGCCTCTTGCCCCCAACAATCTGGGTCCCCATTTTACTGACTTGGAAAGAATGGAAGGCTGAGCTGACCTTGAGATTTGAACTGCCAAATTTCAGGCAGCCGGAAGTCAGCAGAAGTAGTCTTCAGTACTGCATTCTAACCACTGAACCACAAGAGCTCTTATTAGATATGTTCTCCACCTTGAGGTATTTATAGAAATAATAAAAAGATGGATATGAACTAAATAAAGTGGAAAAAAAAAGAAATGGACTTCGATCACACAGTTGTAGTCTTGACTTTTGGATCCCTCTTCCTACAGACACTTCAAGCATATAATTGCACCACAATATGTGGTGTTTGATCTGATTTATCTAACATTAATTGATAGTGAGGAAAATGCTTTTGAAGTCTTTTCATGCCTCAGAGAGGTCCATAGACAGGATTTTTTTTTAAAAAAAAGTCAATATATTGGCCTTAACAACACAATCAATGTTTTCAATTATATAGCCACCATCTTGACTCTTTAAATGTCCCTGATCACAATAAATCTCTCATTAAACATCTCAGATCTTCTGACCTTTCAGATATCCTTTGTCTAAACCTGAAAGACCTAACTATTTTGAGTATTCACATGCACAAACTTCTTGCTTTCTACTGGTTTGGGATATATTTTCTTGAAACCCTCATTCTTATGACAAGACAACACTGCAAATTCTCTCTTAGTTTCTTGGCTCACGTCTTTTTTCCTAGTATGATTCAATTGCTTATTGTACCCCATGACTATTATTAAGTGTTGTACCTTATGATTCTTGACTCTTGATGTACATACCTTTTCTTTTATGTACACTGAGAGCATTTGCACCAAGACAAATTCCTTGTGTGTCCAATCACACTTGGCCAATAAAGAATTCATTCTTTCTTTCTATCTATCTATCTATCTATCTATCTATCTATCTATCTATCTATCTATCTATCTATCTATCTATGTAAATAAATAAATAAAAGGCAAGGTCTTTGAGTCCTCTTTTGCTCTCTTACCTCCCAAATCTCCCCATTTTTTTCTAAACATTTTTTTACTTCTGCAAATTTTAGCTTGCCTCTGAAATTTGGTCCTCGTATCCAAACATTGGATTTAGACAGAATGATCATATGATCATCAGGATATATAAAAGGGAAAAAAAAGGGGGGGGCAGTTTGCATAGAAGTAATTTGGCCTGGTNATATAAAAGGGAAAAAAAAAAGGGGGGGGGCAGTTTGCATAGAAGTAATTTGGCCTGGTTGCAGCGGGATTTACTTACAAGGAATTAAATCTCCAGTTGGAATCTTGTTGGGCCAAAACAAAATTCATTAATTCCCTGAAGATTGCAGAAATTGCAAAGCAAATATTTGAGGGCTTGCAATAAAAAAGGCAGAATCAAACGAAAACCTGTCTTGCAAATCAACAAGTGTTCAAATTGAATCATGGTGAGTCACTTTACATTTGCATTGAATTTGATCATAAAACGGATATAAATTTAAATGCCTTTGGCTCAATATAGTCTTATATTCCTTGGCTGGTTGATTGCCCAGATATTTTTTTCTGGACTTTCAATTTCCCAGGGTTTTAGATATGGAATTCTTTGGAAGTCTTGCTGGAAAATCCTACAATTCTCTATAGTTGAATTAGGCTGTTCTACCATTCCCAGACAAATTTCTCCTCTGACTAGAGGTGAAAATATTCTCATTCTAAAAAAAAATAGTTCTGGAAATTTAATCTATTCTGTGTTTTTCAAACTTGGTAACTTTCAGGTGGGTGGACTTCAACTCCTAGAATTCCTCAGCCAACACCCAAATATTGATCACATGACTGTGAAGATACTGCAATGCTTTTTATTATCATTTTTATTTTAGTTTATAATATAAAATACAAAAATGCAAAATCAAATAATAGGAAAAATAGGGGAGGGAAAAGGAAAGAAAAAAGTGTAGAAAAGAAGGGAAACAGAAAGAAAAGGCATTGATTTCTGACTCCCTTTGGTGCAGTAGAAGAAGATAATGACATCAAACCTCAATTTTTTACTTTTACATGATAGTATAAAATAGCCATTTCTATAACAACAGATCTATCTAATTTGTAAAACCAATTACTAGTTTTAACTAATTAGTAAAATCAAAGTTTCAATTTTTTTCCATCTCAAGCACAAAGTCCAGGAGCGGTTTCCAGATAGAAACAAAATTATTTGTGTTTTTATCTTTTATTAAAGCAATTAATTTAGCCATCTCCACTGTGGGGATTGAAGCATCCTTCCATTTTTGTGCATAAAGTAATATTGCTGCCGTCAACATACACAACATCAAAGTTCCCAAAAAAAATTCCAAGTCTTTTTGTGTTAAGAAAATTTCAGGTTTAATTCTTTATATTCACTTTAAGAATCTTCTGTATGAGAATATGAATATCCTATTCCAGTATATCTTTGCTTTAAGAATACCGCAATGCTCAGAAGTGTGAGGTATGGTCCTAAATCACTTTTTTTCATGGTAACTTCAAGCAGTCACTAAATGAATGGTTGTAAGTCTAGAACTACCTTTACAAAAAGAACCTTGCATGTTTCCATGTAGAATCATATCAAGATTGGTTTTTGATGGTGCAGAAGCATGTTCAGCCATCACATGTGGAGACATCAGTATTGAAGAGGAAGTGTAGCATAAAGTCAGGCAACCACTTCAACTGTAGCTCAGTTCTGGATTTCTACTTACTTCTACTTACAAAAACATGCCAACAAATTCTGCAGATGTGATTTTTCTTGGCTTTTCCATGCTGCGGATACGAGAAACAGATGTGTTTAGCGCCTCCCTGGCGCTGAAGGTACCCATGTACAGAAATTTTCCATCGTCACCCCAAAATTAATCTCAAAATGAGTCAAAAATTTTCTCTGCCTGCTCTGCTTGTGGCGAGGATGCTCTTTTCTTCCAAAATGAGAGCATCCCATTGGATAGGTAGAGATGACACGTGGAATGAAATGATGCATCGTCAGGACTCCATCTATGTCCCCAGAATCTATTTATTATTCATGGAATAATATATATTATTTATATAATATATTATTATATATATATTATTATATATTATATTATATTATAATATATATATATATATATATATATATATATATATATATATAATAATATATATAATATATATATTATAATATATATATAAATATAAATATAAATACATACATATATATATAATATATATTAAAATATATTATAAAATATAATAATTATATATTATTAATGGAATGAATAAATAAAATGCCTTGACTTAGTTCAGCCCCCACCCCCACCCCCACACTACCCTGCAAATTCTAAACCTTTTGGAATCTGGATCCTGTATTGGGCGAACGGTCCCGACCTTTATGCTACAGCGAATTCTATTGGATAAATCTCGTCAGCTTTTTGGAAGCTGTCCGGTCCTGAACGAGAGCGAGTAACTGGATTTTTTTCCTCTTAAAAATTAGTTTCTCCAAAGGCCTGATAAAAAGCCTTTTAAAAGCAGGAATAAGTCAGTGTCCCTTCGCTCAGCGTTTTGTTCCCTTTTCACACTCTTGTGGGGTAATAGGGTTAAGGCTGCTGTTAGGAGTGGGGAGACCTTAACCTTTCTAGTCCCCTCCCTGAACAATATAATACGTCCTGGGGAGACGTTAGGCCACTTCATTCTGCAACTACGAGAGCATAGCGTGACGAATAGTGCGTGAACAGTTGTAATTGTGAACAGGGACTACCCGGATTAAAAACTCCCGACAGAAGCCTCGACAACTTTTTGCGGTCCAGTCTCCTCCTTTTCAGGTCAGAGCCAAGGAGGTTCGCGGTTAGAAAATATTCCGCACTCAAGAAAGGGGAAACCAAATTCTATAGCCTTCATTATCAGCCATCGACAAATCCATTCCATTGTCTATCCTGACTTTGGGCCAGTCTGTCTTGCTTAGCTCAGTGGCCAGGAAGTGGGGCACCAGTTTGTGTGGGGGTTCGAGAGAGAAGCCCCTGGCTAAGTGTCTGTACAGTTTCGGAGAACCACTTCAAAATCCCACACCTAGGATGGCCCCGCCCACCCTGCCTCCTCCCTTCCCAGGGAGTTTCCCCACGTGAACCCGTTTTTGGAATTTAGGTAAGTGCAGGGCATGTGCGTGAGATTTGGGGGCCAGGTGAATAAAATGAGGCCTCCAGAAGTTCAAGAAAGGGCCATTTTCCGCACCTTCCATCAAGACTCCAGTAAAAGCCTTCAGAGAACGCTGGGGAGGAGCATAAATGCACCCCCACACACAACACACACTGTGGTGCAGGAAGCCAGTAGGCCTATGCCCACTCATAGGCCATACAACCCAGCAACCAGGTATATCAGAACCAGGAGTGGATTCAATTTTTTTAAACACGACCAGTTCTTGTGAGGGTGTGAGCTTAAATGGTGGGCATGATTGGTATTCATTTTATTTGGCTGGGCATGGCAATCTCAAGTATCACTCACATCGAGCAATGCATTCCCTCATTTGGCTTCCATGACTGTGGGGTGCATGCAAACCAGTTTGTTAAGTTGAAAAAAAAGATGTCATAAACAGTCACTTTTTTCAGTTGCCATTGTAAACTTGGAATGGCTCACTCCACAAAAAAGCAAAGTACCAGCAAAGGAGGGGGGAAAAAACTCCAAGAGATGTTCCTGCAGGACAGGAATGTCTAGTCCTGCCAAGAATGTAGAAAGGGTTAACGGCAGAGGCAGTTTCTGTAGCCAAACACCAGAATGTTTCCCTTCCTGCCTTCCATTACAGATAGGCTTCCAGTAATTTCTTCAACAACCACGTTCTCCAAACTGCTTAGTTAATGTTACAACCGGCTATCCAGGCGAACAGGTGCAAACTGTAGGAATCCCCACCCCTGGCAGAGAACCCCTCTGCTAGAAATTTTTGATAAGCCACCCCTGGCTCAGCTATCTCAAAGCACTGCCATGGCGGAAAAAAGAAGAAAGACAAGGGAGCTCTACGGTAAGCTCCTACAGGAATAATGAATATATTTAAACCAACCAATACTTATGACTGTGGTCTTTGTGTGCTTTTGCCCATTGGGTTACTCTCAATTCAATTGGCAACTCATTTCCCTTCATCCCACTGTCACGTTGCGGTTCATTTGGGGTGAGCAGAAAGAGAAGAAACGGGGGCAGTGTTGCTTGCGAAATGTGGCCCAAAATTCGTACGGTGATAAGTCAAGGATTCTTTTTTGTGCACCTGCTACTGAAACCGTATTTATATTCATATAGATCCCTGCGACTTATCACCAAATTGATCCAAAATTTTCTGTTACTTATCAAGAATTTGTTAAGTGAATTTTGCTCCCCATTTTACAACCTTTCTTGCTTACTGATGTTTAAAGTGAATCACCTGTTAAATTAAATAACAGGATTGTTAAGTGATGTCTGGCTTCCCATGACTTCGTTGTCAGAAGGTCTCAATGGGTGAAGGTCAATATGCCCCGGGAGACCGCAACCAATCATAAATATGAGTCAGTTGCCAAGCACTAACTATGATTTTGAGAATCGTGACACATGGGTTGCTGCAAATGGTCGTAAGTGGTGAAAAAACAGTTACCACTTAAACTCCACTAGCTTCCAGATTACCCGTGCATCGCTACATAAACTATGTGATCGGGCTTAGTTTTGGGAGGAAAAGAAGGGGGAAGAATTGTGCCTCTGCCTACCAGCATTCCATTAGGTATTTCATCTGGCTTAGCGTCCTGTCAATATATGTGCCAAGAGAGTTGAGGGCTGTTTTTGGTAAAACTGGAAACAATCCCTGTCGAGCTTGTGAGCAAAGGAAGAGGACAGCAAGGAGCCTGGGTTGGCTTAAGCTTAACTGTTCTGTGCCTAAAGCTGGTTGGCGCTCTGAACTGAAACTGAAACTCTTCTCCTCTGCCTTGTTTTTGCATTTGGGACAGATTTCTTATTTCAGGGGGGTAGGACGAGTAGAACTCCTTAGTATTACAGAGGCGTTGTTAAAAATAATATACAAAATACTTAATGCCTCTGTATGGTCATTTCAAAAAATCCTTTCTTATTGAGCACCTAAAGAAAGCCAAGAGGAACATATGTGCCAAATTTCAAGTTTGTAGGCTTTACGGTTCTGGAGATTTTGTGATGATGCGTGAGTGGTATTGCGCTTTTATATATATAGATAAGAAAAAATAACTTATAGGTTATTTTTTTCAATACAATTTCAAGGGGCACTAAATGGACTGCTGTAAGTCAAGGACCACCTATATGTTCCTGTTGAATAGAAGATAATCTCAACTGAACTGCACTCATTAAACTAAAGGGGGTGGACAACAGAATACCTGGGAATTTCTCAACATTTAAAAATTGGCTTGATTAAGACCAGGTACTTAGGTAATCTGGGCTCTTTAGGATGCTGCCTGACTACAATTCCCAGCATTCCTCTGCACATTGACCATGCTGAATGGCACTTCTAAATGCTGCAGACCAGCTGCATTTGGAGGGTGACAGATGCCAGCCTAGTGAAAGTTGCAGTTCATCATCGATGTTATTTTGCTCCACCAGAATTTGTCGCCAAAAAGGGACTCCGCAGTTGCCCCTGAGTGACTACAGCTGATACTCTAGTCAATTGCTCCCAACTGTGGCTGGACTCCTTGCCAGCTAATAGCTTTCATCAGAACAAAACAGCCAGAAGTCACATTCAACCCATTGGCATCTCCAGTGGGAGAGGTGTGCATTTTATATTACTCAGCATTTGCTCCTTTGATGTTACCTGGAAAAGGGGGCTTAAAAGGGAGAGGGGCTATTTGATGGAATGAGCTATGCCTCTTCAGGTCCTCATAGGCCATGCGTGAAAACCCCAGGCAATTTATTTCAAAGAAGAAATCCTTCACTGAGATTGAAGAGTGGTGAGGACGGCAGAAAAGATTGTTGGCAGTTCTGTCCCTTCTATCCCAGGACATGGCATTTGAGAGATACTGGAGCAGGGATCGCAGTATTGTCTGGGATGCTACACATCCTCTTCATGACCTGTTTTCCTTGTTACCTTCTGGGAGGGGGCTTCAGGCTATCCAAAACGGAACATCCAGATTTTTATTTATTTATTTATATATATATATATCTCCCCCCCTCTGTTTGTATGTGTCTGTATATATGTATATGTGTGTGTGTGTGTGTGTGTATATATATATATAAAATCCAAAGCAGAACATTCAGATTGTCTGTCTGTCTGTCTGTCTGTCTGTCTGTCTGTCTGTCTATCTATCTATCTATCTATCTATCTATCTATCTATCTATCTATCTATCTATCATCTATCTATCTATCTATCTTATCTATCTTCAAAGCAGAACATTCAGATTGTCCATCCGTCTGTCTATCTATCTACTGTATCTATCTACTTATCTATCCATACACATACACACATACACATATATATGTGTGTGTATAGGTATAAATGTATGTATATAGCAAGTGTATATGTGTGTTATGTATGTATATGGATAGATATATGCTTTCGTTTGAGAGCAGGCAACAGAATTTCATTTTTAATGCGTACCAGTGTGTTCACAGTAAAAAATGACAATAAAGGTTATCTTAATCTTATTTACCTTATCTAATGCAAAGAGATGAGGGATGTACATTGTTTCAGGCAACTTTTTTTCCAAAGCATCACAAGAGAAAGACAAGAAGCAATGGATGGAAACTAATCAAGGAGAGAAGCAACTGGGAATTAAGGATAAACTTCCTAACATTAAAGACAATTAACCAGTGGAACAGCAGAAATTATAGGTGCTTCATTACTGGAGGTTTAAAAAAAAAAGATTGGACAGCCACCTCTCTGAAATGGTATAGGGTCTCCTGCTTATGCAGGGGGGTTGGACTAGAAGATCTTTATGGTCCCTTCCAGCTCTATTCTGATTGAATCTGTCCCAACAGAAATTCATACACAGAATGTAAAAAAACAGAAACAGGTCATGAAAATACAGCAGGAACCTTTGCTTTTTAACAAGACCCTTACTGGGTGAATGAATCTGGGAGAGTGAGCTATTCTCAATGCAGGCACTGGAACAAAACAGCAGAAATATGGATCTGATAATTTAAAAAAAAAACAACTACCTGGAGAGGTGAAGAAATGGCAACCTAGAAAGAGGCTAGTTTTTTTCCCATGTTGCAACAGACTTTCTCTCCTATCTTACCGAGAGCGATATCGGCTTTGCATTAGGCCTAATTGTAGCATATAAGCAATTTGAAATCTAGATTTAAAATATGATGTAATCAAAAGCAAACTAGCGGCTTCCTCCCTCCCCCGAATCTCTCAATCAACAACTGCATTCAGGCCCCAAGCTTCTTATCCTAGTTACTGAATTAAACCATGTCCTGGGTTCTTTTACACGATCCATCGATCAACAACCCAACAGATACACATACCAGCATAAGCCACAAAACTGGCAATCCAAGTTGATCTTTGTGTCAATCTTGGTCTCTTGGTTTTCAGCTAACCTGGTTCTCTGTATTGTGCTAATGCAGCCTAAGTCTGTTTTCTAAACCAGTGTTTCCCAATGTTGGCAATTTGAAAATGTGTGGATTTTAACTCCCAGAATTCCCTACCAGCAGAGCTTGCTGGGGAGCAGATTTGGCTGGGGAATTCTGGGAGTTGAAATCCACACATCTTCAAGTTACTAAGGCTGAGAAACACTGTTCTAAACCATTTTCACTGGACCTGCACAAAGAGTAGAGTAGAACATGGAATAGAATAGAATATGGAATGAATATAGCATAGCATAGCATAGCATAGAATAATAGAATATAGAATAGTATAAATATAATATTGAATAGAATAGAATATAGAATAGAATGGAATAGAATAGAATATAGAATAGAATAGAAATTAGAATACAACAGAACAGAACAGAATATTAACTTTATTGTCACTTTGAATCAATGGTGGGATTCAATTTTTTTTAACTTCCGGTTCTGTGGGCGTGGCTTGGTGGGCGTGGCTGGGGAAGGATGCTGTAAAATCTCTAGTCGGAGGCGGGATTTGCCGGTTCTCCAAACTACACAAAATTTCCGCTACCAGTTCTCCAGAACTGGTCAGAACCTGCCAAATATCACCTCTGCTTTGAATGTACACTGATTGGCATACATTAAAATGAAATTTTGTTGCATACAGCTCTCAAAGGGTCACCACCTCCAATATACACTACATAAACATGACGAAATAAATATATACATACATAGGTATAAAATTACGTATCCAAAGAGCATTTGCAACTGTTTATCGTGCATACCTCCACTCTATCTGTTGCATAGCTGCTCTGGGTTTTCTTCCTTTACCACTCCAAGCTCAATGTCTATGAGGATCAAGCCATTGGGCTTTTAAAATGTTGGGTTTACATAGCCAGAACTCTGGATGGTTTGTTATTTTACAAACCCTGGTTTAGGACAAAGGGTCTGAATGTTGGGAACCATCTGCTTTGGAAATTCTGAGGTCGTCTTGAAGCCGAGGAAGGAAGGATTAGATGCAAGTAAGGGGAAGAGAAAGTATGTTCACCACCTTTTTGCCTTTTTTTTGGGGGGGGGGGGNGGGGGGATAGGAGGGAATTCGAAATACAGGTAGTCCTTGACTTACAATACTTCATTTAGTGACTGCTTCAAGTTACAATGGCACTGAAAAATGTGTCTTATGGCCGTTTTTCACAGTTGTGATCTTTGCAGCATTCCTCGTGGCCACCTGATCAAAATTCAGGCGCTTGGCAACTGGTTCGTATTTATGACTGTTGCAGGGTCCCAGGGTCACATGGTCTCCTTTTGCGATCGTCCGACACACAAAGTGAATCTCAGGAAGCCAGGTACTCTTAACAATCGGCTTACTAACTTGTCAACTGCAGTGATTCACAAGAAAATCGAGGCAAGAAAGGTCATCAAATGGGGCAAACGGGGGAAAAAGTCACTTAACAAATGTCTCACCGAATGTTGTGGCTCGCCAGCAGCCTCTGCAGACAGCAGTGGAATCGGACAGTGGGGAAGAACGGGGACCAGTCTGGGAGTCTGGAGAGGACTCAATCAAGGGTTCTGCGTCCGATGCAAAGATGGGGCCAGGACCATCTGGGAGTGGGGTGCTGACTCCAGAACCTTTGGAGTCTGGTAGCAGCAAGGCAGAGGAACAAGGGGAGCCTGTTGCCAGTGCACGTATGCTCAGAGCTACTAGAAGACAAGAGCAGCTGTGACAAAAGAGGCAACTTGAGAGTAAGGCTTGGAGATGATTGGCCCCTCCCATAAGACATAAAGGACAGGCAAAGGTAGAGAAACCTTTGCAGGAAGCAAAGTCGTTTGCTCTGTTCGGATTAAACCTTGAAGCTCTGTGTGGATTTTATACTTTGGCTGTTTTTTTTTTCAATTAATTTGGCACTTTAGTTGTTTCCAGCAATTCAAAGGAGATAAAGGTGGGTGCTTATCCGAGGGACTGTTTGGGACTCATTATGGGCTGGGAATGAACATAATTCCCAGCATTGAAATCAAACAAGAGCTATGTTGACTAAGCATATGCTTAATTATGGTCTCAGGAAGCCTTAGCCAGAGCACCTAAGAACAGAAATGTTGGGCTCAATTGTGGTCGTAAGTTGAAGACTACCTGTATCAACCAAACCACCTGTTCCTCATCTATAGAGGGGGGAAGGGGAAAGAGATCAACAGGAGAAAGAAAACCTGTATCCCCATTTTAAGTTTGCTGCCAGGAACAGATCCTTCTTTGGAAGACAGGTAGTTCTCGACTTATGACCGCAACTGAGCCCAATGTTTCTGATGCTAAGTGAAACATTTGTTCAATGAGTTTGGCCCCTTTGACCACTTTTCTTGCCGCAGTTGTTGAATGAATTGTTGCAGTTGGTAAATTAGTAACCTGTGGTAAAGTTCAAACTGGTTTCCCCACTGACTTTGCTCGTCAGACGGGACACTGGAACCATCATAAATATGAGCCAGTTGCCCAGCACCTGAATTTTGATCCTGTGACCCTGAGGATGATGCAAGGGTCGTAAGTGTGAAAAACGTCCATAAGTTACCTTTTTGTTCGGTGATGTTGTAACTTTGAATGGTCACTAAATGAACTGTTGTAAGTGGAGGACTACCTGTATGCCAAAATATGCCACTTTCTTACCACATTGCTTAGAATATGCTCAGCAATACTTTTAAAAACCACCTATTAATATCCTATCCCTTCTATCTAGGGCCCTAGTGATCCTCTATTGCAGGGGTCTCCAACCTTGGTAACTTTAAGCTTGGAGGACTTCAACTCCCAGAATTCCTNAGCAATACTTTTAAAAACCACCTATTAATATCCTATCCCTTCTATCTAGGGCCCTAGTGATCCTCTATTGCAGGGGTGTCAAACTCAATTTTACTGAGGGCCGTATCAGGGTTGTGTTTGAATTCAGGGATGGGGGTGGCCAGGGTGGGTGTGGCCAGCATGATGTCACTCATGTCAGGGGGAGAGCCTGTGGTGGCCCAAGCACTCTGCCAGTGAAAATGGGCTTCCGAGCTCCATTTTTGGCTGTGATGGCCTCTTGCCATCTTCAGCTAGTGAAAACAGAGCTCGGGAGGGTCACACACAGTCCTCGTGAGCTCCGTTTTCATTGGCAGAGGCACCTCAGAAGAGTCCTTAACCTCTTACAGGGCAGCCACACAGTGTTGTGGTTCGCCAACAGCACGTGTGGATGGCTGAGGTCTCGGAGAGGGAGGACTCGGATGAGGGGTCTGCGTGTAATGCGGGGATGGGGCCAGGATCACCAGGGAGTGGAATGCTGCCTTTGGAGATTGTGGAGGCAGTGATGAAGAGGCCCCTGAGGAACCTGTGCCCAGCACGCACACATGCAGGGCTGCTCAAAGGAAAGACCAGCTGCAGTAGCATGGGCGACTCGGAGTAAGGCTGCAAGGTAACAGCCCCTTGTTTAAGAGATAAAAGCCAGTGGAGAAACCAGAGTACTTTGCAGGAAGCAAATAAGTTTTTGCACTCAAGCCTTGTGGACGTTCGGAGTATCTTGGTTGGTATTTGGAGACTTTTTGTGTTTGAACTATTTCTTCGCAACTTTATCTAGTGTTCTTGGCAACCTTGCACAACCTTGGCAAGGCTCGTTCTTATCAGAGACAATTATTTTGAAACAGCCTTTTAACGGGAAGGAATGGAATTCGGAAGAATCATTAAAAGGTTTTGCTGTTACCTCTGTTTGGTGTTTGTTTCCTTGGAACAAAGTTTGGGTCAGAACATGCGGACCATATCTAAGCACCCCGTGGACTAGATGTGACCCCCAGACCTTGAGTTTGACACCCCTGCTCTATTGAGTGCTAATAAGACAGGAATCAAAGATACTTGGTTATTTCACAAAAACTATGGTATTTCCACTGGACAACTGCATCCTGCTGTGCATTATGGGTCCAAAATAAAGTGAACCCCCCTCCTTAAATTTTCTATAGTGGAAGCAGTGTTGGATATTTTTTTCCCTGCTCGATTACATTATAGGTCATCCTCCACTTACAATCATAATTGAGTGAGCCCAACATTTTCATTGCTAAGTAAGACAGTTAATTGAGTTGTGCCCCATTTCCAGTTGTTAAGCGAGTTGTGCCCCATTTCTCAACCACTTTTGCCACAGTTGCTGTGCAAAGCACTGCAGTTGTTAAGTGAATCATGCAGTTGTGAATCTGGCTTTTCCCACTGACTTTGCTTGTTGGAAGCCAGCTGGGAAAGTCACAAATCTCTGCAATACTAACATGGTTGTTAAGTGAATCTAGTTTCCCCATTGACTTTGCTTGTCAGAAGGTCACAAAAGGGGACCAGGACACTGCAACCATCATAAATATGCATCACTTGCCAAACATCTCAATTTTGATCACATGTCATGCCCCTGTCAGAGTCTGAATCCGAGGAGGAAGCCAGACAGCTGACAGGGAATGGGAGTGTGGGTTTGTTGACTGTGGAGGAAACTGGGGAAGGGCAGAGTCCGGCTGGGCAGGGCAGGGAAGAGGTAGAACAAGAAAGAGGGAATTCAGAGGAAGACCCAGGCTCAACCCCCCTCTTCATCCTAGGGCATGCAGGGAGGAACAGAGAAGAGAGCAATGTGGGTTGCGTGGCTTACAGGGGAGGAAAGGGCCCTGATTCCCTTCATTAGCCACAGCTGGGAAGACAGTTAATAAGAAAGGCAGGCTGCACGAGGCAGGCTGTGTGGGGCAAATGTGACTTTATCTTGTGTTGTCATGGCTTATCTGTGTTCCTGGTGTCTTCCCAACCGTGTGAGTTTTGCCCTGCCTTCAAGTCTGAAATTCTTGCTCCTATCCTGCCAAACTAATTAGTTTGGCTTGTTTGGACTTTAAGTTACAGTTTGTGTTGACCATGGTTTGGACTTAATTTTCTGTAGTCAAGGGCTGTTCCTGGGATGGTTTTTCTCCAGCCAGAAGGTAACCTGGACATTGGGGGCAAAGTTGGAGATAATTGAGGGACTCTTATTGATTGCTGACTATGTTGCCTTTGTGCCACGCCCCGGGTCATCACACATGATCATGAAGATGCTTCAACAGTTATAAGTTTTTAAAACTTACATCACTTTTTTCAGTGCATCATTACTTCAAATGGTCACTAAATGAAATGTTGTAAGATGAGGACTACCTCTCCTGACCTCTTTTTCCAATGATTGCTAAACTATTCTTAAGACTGTAAGGAGAGCCCTTTAAGAAATTCTTAATGTTGCAATTCTGCTCTCAAAAGTGGGCAGCCAAAACCTTACTGAATTTATCCAACGATTCCCACAGCATTCCTTGATGGCCCTTTGCCTCTTTGAATTCATTTAGAGCTAGATCATTAATAGGGGTTCCATTAGTTTAAGATTTGTCCTGTCGAGAGAGTTGTGCCTAGATGCACACATGACAAAGTTCAGAAGGGGTGCAGTCATTTATGTTTCAGCTAGGTTGTGTGAACCAGGTCATCATATTAAGGTTGTGTGAACCAGGTCATCATATTAAGAATCCAATGTTTTCCTTGTTTGGGTACAGTCTCATTTCTGATCCTCGTAACCATGTCCCATTAAGCCTAAAATCTTGTTCCTTTCACCAAAGGTGTATTTAATCCCCATCCATTTCAGAAAACTGGTATTAAAATACAGAGCATCTCAGGGGTGGGATTCTACCAGTTTGCACTTATTCACTAGAACCGGTTCTTCACATTCTAAGTAGTTCGGAGAACCGGTTGTTAGAAGAAATTCCTGGCCTAATCCTGTAAGGAAGGCAGGACGGAAACATTCTGGTGTTGCTTACAAAAACTGCCTCTCCATTAACCCTTATTACATTCTTGGCAGGACTAGACTTCCTGTCTCAGGAACTTCTCTGGAGTTTTTTCCCCCTCCTTTGCTGGTACTTTGCTTTTGTGGAGTGACCATTCAAAGTTACAATGGCACTGAAAAAAGTGACTTATGACCCTTTTTCACACTTACGACTGTTGCAGCATCCCCACAGTCATGAGAACCCAAACGAGGAGATGCGTGCCTCGATGTGAGTGATATTGAGTTGGCCATGCCCAGCCAATAACATGACCACCAAGCCACGCCCACCAAGTGAGCCATGTCCACAAAACTGGTTGTTAAAATTTTTGAATCCCACCCCTGAAGCATCTGATATAGAGGTTTCATGTAGCAATTATATCTAGTACCAGTTGATAAATGTACTTCCCTTCCCAAATTTGTTTAGCTTTTTATTTCCTTTAATTAATTTTGCAAACAGCCATATAGAAAACAAGCAGCAATTAGGGGCTAATTAACAGAACAATGTTGTTGCAATAATACTGTTTCAGCATAGCAAAATTTTTATTTTTTATTGTTTTATTTTGTTTAACCCAAGGCGGGTGCTGTTTGTGTTGGCAAACAATGTATTCATTTCTAATCAAAAGGCCACCTATCTTATGTTTTACCATTCTGTCTTTCCTCCATAAAATTCAAGATGGTAAATTTCTCTCCTCACAACTTTCCCTGGGAGGTAGATTAGACTAAAATATGGCTCATTCATTCATACCATACTGTGGTCAAACTGGGAACCTGTCTGTGATGACCGGGGCATGGCACAAAAGCAACAAAGTCACAAAAGTAGGTAAAGTCCCATTAATTCCTCTAACTTGGCCCCCAATGTCCAGTTATCATTGGCTGGAGAAAAAAACTCTCCAAAGAATAGTTTTTAAAGGGAAGAAATTCCATCCGAACCCAAAGTACATATAACTTATAAGTAAAAACCAACACAAACCACACTGCAACAATTAACGAGACAGGGCAGGATAAGGGATTGCAGACTTCAAAAGATAATGAAACCTACACACTTGGCCAGAGGCCAGAACTCAGATAAGACTTGACAAACCAAAATAATTCAGACTTTGCTTTGTGTAGTTTGCCTTTTTAAACAGTTATCCCAGCTGCAGCCAATGAAGGGGATCAGGACCCTTTCCTCCCCCATAAACCACGCAACTCACGTTGCTCCCTTCTCCATTCCTCCCTGCGTGCCCTAGGATGAAGATGGGGTGGACCTGGGCCTTCCTCTGAATGCCCAACCGGACTGTGCCCTTCCCCAGTTTCCTCCACAGCCACCGGAGCCACACTCCCTCTCCCTGTCAGCTGTTCCATCTCTCCCCCGGAATCAAATTCCAACAGGGGCATGACACTGTCACTCTTAGTGGAAATGAGTTTTACAAACAAATACTTCCCAAAGGTAAATCTCACACTTATGCAATAGATGAGAAGAAACACATTTGGATACTATACCTATATCTCCAGGTGCCATATGGACATTTTAAAATACAGGCAGTCCTTGACTTAGAACAGTTCATTTAATGACCATTTGAAGTTACAACAGCACTGACAAAAGTGACTTTTGGCCATTTTTCACACAACGATGGCAGCATCTCTGTCATGACGTGATCTGAATGTGGATGTGCTTGGCAACGAGTTCATATTTACAACGGTGTCATGGAATGGCCATTTGCCAGCCTTCTGATAAGCAAAGTCTATGGGGTAGCCAGATTTGCTTGGCAACCATTCTACTGACTTAACCACGGCAACGATTCACTTAGTTGTGACAAGAAAGGTCACAAAATGGGGCAAAAAACTCACTTAACATCTGCTTTGCTTAGCAGCAGAAAGCTTGGGCTCCACACCAGAACAACTAGACACAAGGACAGTTTTTTCCCAAACGCCATCACTCTGCTAAACAAATAATTCCCTCAACACTGTCCAACTATTTACAAAGTCGGCACTACTATTACTATCTTTCTTCTCATCACTCTTTATCACCCATCTCCTCCCACTTGTGACTGTATGACTGTAACTTTGTCACTTATATCCTTATGAACTATATTGACCGTTTTCTAGTATGATTGGATTGCTGATTGTACCCTACGACTATTATTAAGTGTTGTACCTTATGCTTCTTGACTCTTGACGAATGTATGTTTTCTTTCATGTACGCTGAGAGCATTTGCACCAAGACAAATTCCTTGTGTGTCCAATCACCCTTGGCCAATAAATAATTCTATTCTAATCTATTCTATTCTATTCTATTCTATTCTATTCTGTTCTGTTCTGTTCTGTTCCGTTCCATTCCATTCTATCCTACTCTACTCTATTCTTATTCCATTCCATTCTATTCTATTGTGGCCGTAAATCAAGGACTACCTATATTCACAGCAACAGAACAGAATTTTGAAAGAATGAGAGATATTCCCTTACTAACTGTCCCATTGTTTTGCATCAGAAAAAGTTTCATTTTGCAAAGACTCTGAAAGAAATGTAGAAATCTCGTGCAATTTACAACATTTTGAAGCTTAACATTAACAACTCCAGGACCTTTTTTATTTTTTTTTACAACTTTGCCTTGAAGTATGCAAAACATGATACTCCTGACCGAAAAAGAGTACATCTGCCCACCTACAGATCTTGCTCCTTATCCCATATCCCCTTGCACATATTAAGGGTGATTAAGATACATAACTCAAATTCCAGGGCATGTGACCCTCATTCTCACCCTTTTAAGACTAAAAGTTCCACACATCCTAAGAAGCTGGGGATGGACTTGGGGGGAACAGGATGCTTGCCCTCCAACCACAACTGCACCATTATTGAATAAGGTAAGAAAGGACAGGTTGGGGGGGGTTAATACACACACACACACACACACACACACACACACAAAACTTCCAACCCACAGAGATGGCTGCAGAAGACCATACAAATGAAATAAAAATCTGTAGCCCAGAATTTCTTCTGCATCCCAGAAGTTAAAGGGAGCTGCTGAATCACCCAGTTTGCTCCATTATGTCTCCTCATTGTGTTGCTATTGTTAGACAACTGAGAAACGGAATCTCACGGACTTTCTCCAGCCACTGAAGGTCTAGATTCACCTTTTTTGCCACCCTGGGCTACAAAGCTAGTTTAACACAAACAATCCACCAGCCCTTTTTTATGTTTATCTTCCAGCTTGGGCAGTGTTGTTTTGTTTTTTGCAAACCTTATTTGGCACCAGAGCTCCTGGGCATATCATATAGCCAGCATTCCACTTTTGAGGCATAAACCCCAGAGAACATAAAGGCTCCTTCCACACAATACCCATTTCCAGGTTTCATTGACTCACGGTTCTCTGAATCCCGTTTTCAGGGTTCACACGAACCATAAATGTAACCAAACTAGTTGGGCTCAGACCATCCACGAAAGTACGCTTGACTGATTGATGGGTGTTGTTACAACCAATATGACACAATAAGATATACGTTCATTGCCTGCCCAACCACATTTGCTTAGACACTGAAGAATCCACAACTGGTTTCAAAGAAAACCCTGAGCCCTAAATCCTGATTTACAGACTAAACCCCTGAACCCCAGCGTGGTTAATTCTGTAGAAATTCTGCCAAAGGCCCCTGGCTGCACAAGCCCTGGTTTTTCAGCAGATTCATCCTTTGTTCCTCCTTTCCACTCCCACCCCCTTTTTTCATGTATCACCTCTATAGATTGTCAAAATTAAGCCTTGGGATGGGAGCCTTCTTTTCTCACCCCATGAAGAAACCTGGGAGAACGGCAGAGATCCATTTAGTAGCAACCAGGATTAAATATAGATAAATAGATAGATAGATAGATAGATAGATAGATAGATAGATAGATAGATAGATATCTCGTCAAGACTGCCAGCATTCCGTCACATCGTAAAGGTGTCCACGAAATGAAACTTCATCTTTACAGTCTTGTGGGAAACCCTCCAGCTTATTTCTGAGCGGAAAGTGGATGGCCCTCACTCCTTAGTTAATGCAATTTTTTAAAATGAATTATTTCACAATTAAATATGAAGGAGAAGGAGTCAGCTTTCGATGAGAATGGGGATAATCATAATGGCCAAGTGTTACTCTGACTCTCTGCACACTCTGGAGGGGTCTTAGCATTCCTTCTGTCAAAAGGGATTCTCTTCTCCACCAAAACACCCAAAGCTAAGACAATTTCTTCAACCATTCATTCGTTCGTCTAATTATCTATTTTCCTTGGAACATCTCCATCAATTATTCCACTAGTTCTTTTCTTTTCCTTTCTCCTCACTTCGATGGGAATTCTCTCCTGCCCTTCTGCTTATATTGTAAGCCCTGCATTCCTGGCTGTTCATACCCCTGGAGATTTGCTCTCTAGGTTTTTGACTTCCCTTTGGTGTCTTTGTAAACCTCTTGTTCAGAAGCTCACCTGTTTGACTCCCTTCACACTTCCCGTTCCTACTCCCCTCCCTCTGACTTCCCCCATAGGGACCGGTGTGCTTCCTACCTCCTTCCTGAATCTCAGCTCTCCCAGGATACACCAGACTACAGTTCCCATCAACCACAGCCACATGGGGAAAGCCCTACACCGTGTTACAGCAACTCTAAAATATTGAACACCCATTAAAAAAAAAAATCCTTTTCCTTCCATCTTCCAATTTCAGTAGCTGTCATGTACTTCCGTGGATCCCCTTCCTTCTCTCTCTTTCAAACTCTTCACCCCCTTCCCTGCTTTTTCCCCCTTCCCTACTACCCCCAAAAGCCTTTTTTTTTTCCATGGCCAGGGGGAAAAAAAGGTAAAAGGCAGTCTAGGGTTTNCCCCCTTCCCTGCTTTTTCCCCCTTCCCTACTACCCCCAAAAGCCTTTTTTTTTTCCATGGCCAGGGGGAAAAAAAGGTAAAAGGCAGTCTAGGGTTTTTTTTAATACATAAAACATTTCTTTGTCCCAATGCTAAGGAGAAAAAAAAGAGAGAGAGAGAGAAATTCTAAGTGGTCTGTGGGGCTGGGCAATGCAGCTGGTCACTTTCCAAGCAGTGAAAGGGACTTGAGAGGGATCCACCGTTCAAACCTATCAAAAAATGACCCACCGCCGCCCCCTCCACGTAGCCCTTTATCTGTCCCCCAAAAAAAGATCCCCCTCAAAATAGACTCCCCTTCTCTTCTCTCTAATCATCATCATATCCCGGTTTTGGTTTTCTTGTAATGGTTCTTCCGCTCTGGAGCGCTTAAAAGCTCGCCTTGCCGAGCCTTGTCAGGATCGCGCGGAAGGAAAAAGGCGCATCCTGAGAGTCCAGCCGGGTTCGGGTTAAAACAAAGCTCACTTCTAAAACGGGCCAAGAGATGCGCCGAAAGAAACAGGAGCCGGGCGGGCAGCAAAAAGAGGCAGTCAAAACACATTATTTTCTCTCCCCAAGTTGGAAGTTTCTCTCTCTCTCTTTTTCTCTCTTTCTTTCTCTCTCTCTCTCTCTCTTTTTTTTTTCTCTCTCTCTCTTTTTTTGCCCCCCTTTTCAGAGACAAGAGAAAGCCAACGAACCGAGAAACAGCCCTTACCTGAATCGCCTTCAAACTCTGCAGGAATGCATGGCTTCCACCGCGATGAAGCAGCAGCCCCTTCCTTCCTCCAGGCGAGCGCCGCCAGGGGTTCAAATACCGCCGGCTTCCAGGCGGAGGAAGGAGGGGGGAATCTTTTTTTTTTTTAA
>BHFT01034613.1:0-15142 GCA_004320025.1 Laticauda laticaudata | reverse complement strand
CCCATCAAAGGAGGATTTAATTTTAAAAAGTGTATGGGTGCATCCCATAATGGTTAGAAAACTGGTCATGGGGTCCGATGGGATAGTTTTAGATCTAGACTGGACAGCCACTTGTCTGAAATGGGGATAGGGTCTCCTGCTTGGACAGGAGGTTGGACTAGAAGACCTCCAAGGTCCCTTCCAGGTGTATTCTGGTTGATTGACAAAGGGAGGGAAGATACATCAGTTGTACCTTTTCTTTTATATATACTGGAAGCATTTGCACCAAGATAAATTCCTTATGTGTCTAATCACACTTGGACAATAAAGAATTCTATTCTATTCTAGTCTATTCCATTCTATTCCATCCCATATTTTCTGTTCCATTCCATTCCGATTATTGTTCTGTTCTGTTCTGTTCTATTTTATTCCATTCCATTCTATTCCTATTCCTATTCTATTCTATTGATAAGGGGAGGAGTGGTAGAAGGAGAATGGCACACACCTTGCCTATGTCTCCTTATCTGGAAGTTTGGGTTGTACCTTCAGCTGTGCTGTTTGTTTTTTTTAAGGCAACTTAAGATTCTAGTCCTCATGACTGGAATTAAACCTAAAAAAACTCTGTGGTGATTCTCAGTCACACAGGTCATGACCCACCTATCTTCAAAGGTGTTTTTTCAGGAGGCAACTGGACTTCCTTGGTTTTTCTTTGAAGACGTCTCGCTTCTCATTCAAGAAGCTTCTTCAGCTCTGACTTCAGCTCTGGCTGACCCACCATCCAGTCAGAGCTGAAGAAGCTTCTTGGAAGATAAGCAAAATGTCTTCAAAGAAAAATCATGAAAGTCCAGTTGCCTCCTGAAAAAAGCACCTTTGAGTAAACCTAAGAAACTACCCAGAGGTTGGTATTCAGCTGGTTCTGACCAGTTCTGGAGAACCGGTATTGGAAATTTTGAGTAGCTCAGAGAACCGGCAAATCCCACCACTGACTGGCCCCATCCCCACCTATTCTCTGCCTCCGGAGTCCCAGCTGATTGGCTGGGTCTTCTTCGGTTGCCCTGCACAGGAGAACGGAGCTGGAAAGCAGGTAAGTGGAGTAGGGAGGGAATGGGGATTTTGCAGTAACCTTCCCCTGCCACGCCCACCAAGCAACACTACGTCACGCCCACCAAGTCACGCCCACAAAATTGGGAATAAAAATGTTTGAATCCCACCACTGCTACAACCCTGACGCCAGCATTTCTGTTGGATATCTTTCTCCATTTTAGTTGTAAATGCCTTTGAATCTATGGCTGCCCCTCATGTGCCTTGAGCTTTTGGATTTAAAGAGGCATTTATATGTTGGTTAAACTTTTTGCCATCTTTATCTCAGAGTTTAAGGCAGATGTCACTTTATTTGATCTCCATAACACAGCAACAGAGGTGGTATTCAGCAGGTTCTGACCAGTTCTGGAAAACCAGCAGTGGAAATTTGGAGTAGTTCGGAATACCTCTGACTGGGCCCGCCCCCATCTCTTCTCTGCCTCGCGAGTCCCAGCTGTTCGTCTGGGTTTTCTTTGGTTGCCCAGCACAGGAGAATGGAGCTGGAAAGCAGGTTAGTGGGGTGGGGAGAGAATGGAGATTTTTGCCAGGGCCAGGGCCAGCAAGCCACACCATGCCCACCAAGCCATGCCCACAGAACCAGTAGCAAAATTATTTGAATCCCACCACTGCACAGCAACCATATAAGTGGGGAAAGGTTAGCAGAGAGTGACTAGGCCAGAGGTCTCCAAACTTGGCAACTTTAAGACTTGTGTCTGAAAGCTGGCTGAGGAATTCTGGGAGTTGAAGTCCACTAGTCTTAAAGTTGCCAAGGTTGGAGACTCCTGGACTAGGCCCAAAGCCACCCAGTGGATTTTCATGGCTGATAGTGCATTCCAATCTGGCTCTTCCCAGATTTTTCCACTACAGATAGTCCTCGACTTATGACCACAATTGAGCCCAAACTTTCTGTTGCTAAGCGAGACAGTTATTGGGTTTTGTCCCATTTTATGACCTTTCTTGCCCCAGTTGTTCAGTGAATCACTGCAGTTGCAGTAACATGGTTGTAAAGTGAATCCATCTCCTCCGTTGACTCTGCTTGTCAGAAAGTCGCAAAAAAGGATTACAGTGACCCCACGACACTGCAACCGTCATAAATATGAGTCAGCCACCAAGCTGCGAAAGTTGCAAGTGTGGAAAATGGTCATTAGTCCCTTTTTTTCCCAGTGCCATTAAAACTTCTAATGGCCACTAAATGAATGTCAGAAATGGTGTAGGGTTTCCTGCCTGGATAAGGGGTAGGACTAGATGATCTATAAGGTCCCTTCCAACTCTGCTAATCTGTAATGGTTGTAAGTCAAGGACTACCTGTATGTCAACCTGAAGCCAGACAGTGTTTTTCCATGCAAAATCATGAAAATGAACGCCTGAACTTCCTCTTAGTTTTGAGGTTTCATCTGATTATTTTTGATGCCTTTTTCTCCACGTCCATGAAATCTACACATTTAAGGCACAATTCAGCTTCATTTCAGAAGAATGCAAAATTCAGTCTTGTCTAGGGGTACGCAATTTTGTTTTATGCTCAGTTGTCAGGAGGTTGAAAGCAACCAAGATGGTGAGGGGACTGGAGACTAAAACATATGAAGAATGGTTGTAGGAACTGGGCCTGGCTATTCTAGTGAAGAGAAGCACCAGGGGAGACATGATAGCAGTCTTCCAATATTTGAGGGGCTGCCACAGAGAGGATGAAGGGGTCAAGCTATTTTCTAAAGCACCCAAAGGCCAGACAAGGAATAATGGATGGAAACTGACCAAGGAGAGATTCAACCTGGAAATAAGGAGAAACTGACAGTGAGACCAATCATCCCATGGAACAGAAGTTGCCTTCAGAAATTGAGGGAGCTTCATCACTGGAAGCTTTCAAGAAGATACTGGACTGTCATCTGTCAGAAATGGTGTAGCTTTGCTTGGGCGAGGGGTTGGACTAGATGACCTACAAGGTCCCTTCCAACTCTGTTAATCTGCATCTACCATAAGGACCTCTATTACCAACCTTTGCAATTGGGGCCAAACTGCACCAAAAGCAGAAGGACTCTGCCTGTTTTCACTAGAGATGAAACCCAAATGTCTACAAGGAAGCAATATGCCTTCTTCTCACTGAAAAGCACACAGGTAGCCCTTCACTTGGGACCATTCATTTAGCTATCATTCAAAGTTACCACCACAGCCTTGAAAATGAGCGACTTACAACTTGTCCTCACACTTATGAACATCCTGGCATCCCTGTGGTCGTGTGTTCAAACTTTGGACTCCTAGCAAATGGATGGATTTATGAAAGCTGCCATGTCTCAGGCATCACATGATTTTCATTTGCGACTAGTCAGTTTCCAACAAGCAAAGTCAATAGGGGGAACCCACACGATTCATTTAACAACCGCATTGATTCACTTTATGAACATGGCAGAAAAAGGTCACAAAATCAGGTGTGAGTCGCTTAACAACTGCCTCGCCTAACAACACAGTTCCAGTCCAACTGTGGTTGTAAGTTGGGGACTGCCTATACTTGTAAAAATAATATCTGTTACTCCATGGTAAACCTGTGAGCGTCAATTTTGTTTAATGTTGTTCACTCACAGAGAGGTTTTTTGGGATTCTTCTCCAGCCCTGGAGAATCTGAAGATTCTGTTTGGAAGGCATGGGGTTTAAATCACCAAGAGTAATTCAATATTTTGAATAAAGCACTGATTTAAAGAATAACATGAGAAATTGGATACACTTAATCTGAGAACAGAATACAGTCGGAAGACACAATAGCTCTTCCTCGGGTACCTGAAAGGCTGTTATGTGGAAAATGGAGAATTGTTCAAAATTGTTCAGAAGACAGGAGAAGGAATAATGGTTAAAATTTAACAGAATAACAGAGTTGGAAGGGACCTTGGAGGTCTTCTAGTCCAACCCTCTGCTCAAACAGGAGACCCAATAGAACAGAATAGAAATAGAATAGAAATAGAACAGAACAGAATAGAATTAGAATAGAAATTAGAATAGAATAGGAATAGAATAGAATAGAATTAGAATAGAATAGAAATAGAATAGGAACAGAATAGAATTAGAATAGAAATAGAATAGAATAGAATTAGAATAGAATAGAAATAGAATACAATATAATTAGAATAGAAATTAAAATAGAATAGAATTAGAATGGAACAGAAAATAGAATAGAATAGAATAGAATAGAATTCTTTATTGGCGATCGGTGTCAAACTCGATTTCATTGAGGGCCACATCAGGGTTGTGTTTCACCTTGGGGGGGCATGATCAGCTTGATGGCAGTTGTGTCAAGGGTGCCTGTGGCGGCTCAAGCTCTCTGCCAAAGAAAATGGGCTCCTGAGCTCAGTTTTTGGCTGTGACGGCCTCCTGCAATCCTCTGCCAGCAAAAACAGAGCTTGGGAGGGCCATATTTAGCCCTCCCAAGCTCTATTTTCACTGGCAGATATCAGGATTCCGGCAGTTACTCCAATTAAATCATGAGTCTCAAGCCACACTCCCAAAATTAAAAAGGATTTATTTGAAGCTAACATTCTGTGTCTGGCATTAATCTGGGCGTAGCCAACTCTGAGATACGTAATTCACTATCATACTTGATCTTGCTTTCCCCCCACCCCACCCCCACCCCTCTGGGTGTACATCCGACGAAAAACATCCATAGCCATGAGTCATCAATCATGTTCTCCAATTAGATTTTTGCGTGCAGCAGAAGCTTCAGTCATCTAATCAGTCTCTGAAGAAAATATGAATAGAATGTACTTTCGATTCCACACTGCCGCCTGCTCTTTGAAACTCCCCCCCTCCTTCTTTCTGTTGTCAACTATAAAATGTGTATACAAAATGTTTTATGAGTTGACATAAAGAGGCACCGTGGGCTGGTCCTTCACTGTTTCCAGGGCGGCCTGCAGGCCAGATCTAAGCACCCTGAGGGCCAGATCAGGTGTGTGTGTGTGTGCAGGCCTTGAGTTTGACACCATTCCAGACACTTGATTGTCCAATCTCTTCTTAAAAGCTTCTAGTAATGGGACACCCACAACTTCTGGTGGCAAATTGTTCCACTGATTATTTGTTCTAACTGTCAGGAAATTTCTCCTTAGTTCTCGGTTGCTTCTCTCCTTGATTATTTTCCACCCATTGCTTCTTGTCCTGCCTTCAGGTGTTTTGGAGAATAGGTGGGCCCCCTCTTCTTCGTTAACAGCCTCTCAAATATGGGAAGGCTGCTATTGTTTTAATCAGCTAAAATTTTAGCTGGAAGGGAATTTTAGCTGGACTTTTAAGAATATCCAAAAAGTAAGAGCTGTTTAATAATGGAACATACAGCCTTGGGAAGTGTTTATTTTCTTTCACGAAGGGTGTTTATTTAAACCACCGCTTCTCACTCTCAGCAATTTTTAAGATGCATGGACTTCGGCATCTCGAATTCCCAAGCCAGAAATGCTTGCCAAGGATGAGCGATGCCCAGACAGAAAGCTTTCATACCCCGTTTGGAGCTACCCTACCATTACAGCTAGCTAGGCCTCGACTTATGGCCACAACTGGGACCAGAATTTCCACTGCCAAGTGATGCAGTTGTTAATCATGCCACGGGGTCCAATTTTACATACATTTTTTGCCCACAGTCATTAAACACATCTGGCATTCCATTATTGACTTAGCTTGTGGAAGCTGGCTGGGAAAGTCACAAATGGCAATTACATGACCCTGGGATGCTGCAACCATTGTAAATGGATATGCTTTAATGGTCATAAGTATGAGGACTGGTTGTAAGTCTTTTTTTTTTTCCTTCATTTTTTATGCAGGAGTTAGATGAATGATTGTACAGGTAGCCCTCTACTTACAACAGTTGATAGAACAGGATAGGATGGGATAGAGTAGAGTAGAGTAGAGTAGAGTAGAGTGGAGTGGAGTGGAGTGGAGTGGAGTGGAGTGGAGTGGAGTAGAGTAGAGTAGAATGGAATGGAATGGAATGGGATAGAATAACAGAATTGGAAGGGACCTTGGAGGTCATCAAGTCCAACCCCCTGCTAAGGCAGGAAACCCTATATCATTTCAGACAAAAGGCTGTCCAATCTCTTCTTGAAAACTTCCAGTGTTGTAGGATTTACAACTTCTGGAGGCAAGTTGTTCCACTGATTAATTGTTCTAGAGAATAGAATAGAATAGAATAGAATAGAATAGAATAGAATAGAATAGAATAACAAAGTTGGAAGGGACCTTGGAGGTTCTTTAGTCCAACCCCTTACTCAGGCAGTTCATTTAGTAACCGTTCAAAGTTACAACGGCACTGAAAAAAAAGTGACATGACCATTTTTCACACCTGCAACCATTGCAGGATCCCCAAGGTCGCATAATTTACTTTCCGATGCTTGGCCACTGACTCACATGTAAGACAGTTGCAGCATCCTGTTGACCTGGGATCCCCTTCTGCGACCTTCTGACGTTTTTCAAAGTTATGACCTTTGCAGCATCCCTATTGGTCATGTGATCAATATTTAGGCACTGGGCCATTGTTCGTATTTATGACGGTCGCAATGTCCCAAGGTCAGCTGATCCCTCCCTTTGGCAACCTGACAAGCCAAGTCAATGGGGAAGCCAGATTCCCTTCGCAACCACGCTGTTAACTTGTGAATTGCGGACATTCACTTAACAATGGAGGCAAGAAGGGTCATAAAACGAGGCAAAATTCACTGAACAAATGTCTCATTGAATGATATAAATTTGGGTCATAAGTCCTCAAACCCCCGTTACATCCTCAACCCACCAAAACTTTAACCTTAAACTGTCTACTGTGGACCTCACTCCTTTCCTAAGAGGTCTGTAAAAGGGGGTGTGCATAACAGTGGTGGGATTCTAAAACTTTTACTACCAGTTATGTGGGCGTGGCTTGGGGGACGTGGCAGGGGAAGGATACTGCAAAATCCCCATTCCCTCCCCACCCACTAACCTGCTTTCCAGATCCATTCTTGTCATGCCCCTGTTGGAGTCTGAATCGAGGAGGAAAACGAACAGCTGACAGGGAGTGGGAGTTTGGCTCAGGTGGCTGTGGAAGAAACTGGGAAAGAGCAAAGTCTGGCTGGGCCTTCAGAGAAAGACCCAGGGCCACCTCCTCTTCATCCGAGGGCACGCAGGGAGGAATGGAGAAGGGAGCAACGTGAGTTGCATGGCTTATGGGGGAGGAAAGGGCCCTGATCCCCTTCATTAGCTGCAGCTGGGAAAACAGGATTTAAAAAGGGTGTTTGCACACAGCAACTTGCTGAAAGAAAAGTGTGAATTATCTTTGTTTGTCAAGTCTTATCTGGGTTCTGGCATCCTCCCAACTGTGTGTGTTTTGTTGTCTTTTGAAGTCTGCAATTCCTTATCCTGCCCTGTCTCGTTAATTGCTGCAGCGTGGTTTGTGTTGATTTTTATTTATAATTTAGATATACTTTGGATTCGGACTGAATTTCTTCCATTTAAAAACTGTTCTTGGAAGAGTTTTTTCTCCAGCCAACGATAACTGGACATTGAGGGCCAAGTTGGAGGTATTAAAGGGACTTTACCCACTTTTGTCACTTTGTTGCTTTTGTGCCACCCCCTGGGTCATCACAGTTCTCCCATGCAGGGCAACCAAAGGAGACCCAGACAATCAGCTGGGACTCAGGAGGCAGAGAATAGATGGGGACTGGGCCAGTCAGAGGTAGGATTTGCCAGTTCTCTGAACTACTCAAAAGTTCTCCAGAACCGGTCAGAACCTGCTGAATAACCACCTCTGGTGCATAAGCACACCAGCGTGCCTACCATCCCTATCCTATGTTCCCATTTAGTTTGTACTCATTTATTATGTATCTATACTTATACCTGTTTATACTTATATGTTTATATGCCATGTTGATACTTATACTTGTTTTCTCACACATGCTTGATAAACTAAACTAAATAAATAAACAAATAAAAGTCAAGGACAACTTATATTCAGCTGTAGCCAACCAATTCCTGAATTCCTGTCTTGGGCTGATTCTGGCCAGCTCCGTGCTAGGACCTGCTTCATCTGGTGCAGGGTGGTGGTGGTGGTGGAACAATCTCCCCCCCCCCTTCTGAGCAAAAGATGACCTGATACAGGATTGCACAGAGGCAGGGGAGGTGGGGGGGTTATTATTACCCTTTCCCCCTTTCACTGCCGGGGGCACAGATGGGCTCATTCACACAGCATCGAACAGACAGAAGTCTCAATTTGTCTTAGCCACCCAAAAGCTGGGAGGGGGGAGGGCGAGGAGCAGGGAAGGGTAGGTAGGAAGAAAGAAAGAAAGAAAGAAAGAAAGAAAGGGATTCATTTTGCCTGTCTTTGGCAGCATCTCTAGGAAGGGAGACATCCCCGATTCATTTCCATAGGATGTGCAGGGGGGGGGGGAAGAGGTCCTGTATCCTATAGAGGGAAGGTTTGGCTTCCTCGCCTATTCTATAACTCCTTTGCATATCAAGCTAAGATCTGTTTCCTGCCCCCTTTGTGGCATTGAAAGTCTTGGGTTGGTTATTGTGCTCCCTTGGCATTTATTGAGTTCTGTGCAAGCTGGTGCAGCCGTGTGTGTGTGTGTGTGTGTGTCACACACACACACACACACACACACTTGTGTGCTGATGAGACATTCTCCTCCGAATGGTATAGAGAAGCAGAGAAAAAGGGGATGGAAGGAAGGAGCAGGTGAACCCAAGAAAAAGGCCTCTGTTTGATCCAACAAAGAGAAAAGTATTATAAGTTACTCTTTTATAGTAGGATTTTAAGTATGATTAAGTTAGGCTCTTTCTGTTGATTTCCTCTTTCTTCTTGCATATAGAACCCTCACCCTAAAACCTAAAATGTGTTCAGTTACAAGTACATGATGCATTATTACTTTATTTTATTTATTAATTTTATTTATTTGTCAAGCGATTATAAGATAACAGGGATAAGTATAAACATAGTTATGGATACATGAAATGGATACATATAAGAAAAATAAAAAGAAACAATAGGACAGGGACCGGTAGGCACGTTGGTGCACTTATGCATGCCTCCTACAGACCTCTTAGGAAAGGGGTGAGGTCAATAGTAGACAGTCTNGACCTCTTAGGAAAGGGGTGAGGTCAATAGTAGACAGTCTAAGGTTAAAGTTTTTGGGTTTTGGGGAAGAAACCACAGTGTTAGGTAGTGTATTCCAGACATTGACCTCTCTGGTGCTGAAGTCGTATTTCCTGTAATCAAGTTTGGTGCAGTTTACCTTGAGTTTGTATCTATTGTGTTGCTCTTGTATTGTTATGATTGAAGCTGAAGTACTCATTGACAGGTAGGACATTGCAATGTATAATTTTATATACTAAGATCGGACCAAAGGTGGAGTAGTTCTAGGTTTTCTAGTTCTAGAATTTCAAGCCTGGTGGCACAAGGTATTATGCAATGAGTAGAGGAGTGGAGAATTCTTCTTGTGAAATATTTCTGGACTTTCTCAACTGTATTTATATCAAATACATAAAGCGGGTTCCAGACTGATGAGCTGTATTTGAGTATTAGTCTAGCAAAAGGAAATAAGATAAGGAACATCCTCCCAAAGTAAAGCCCAGCAGTGAGACCAGATAAGACACTGAGACGTAGGAAACAATGTCATGTTGACCCTTAAGTTTATAGTAATCTCTTCTTAGAATGTAGAATCTAAAGGGGATGTAGAGGGGGCTCTTAGGCGTGGCGTGTTTTGTGCAGGGTATAAATGTATTGTTTGAATATGGAGTCTTGCTCTCCTTGTATTCAATCCACTTGGGAAGGGTCTTGGAGGCCACGTTTGCAACTGCTTTTTTTTTTCTTCAATAAACCTTTAAAATTGTGCACCAGACTTGTCTTCGTATTGTGAGTCAAAATTTATAGAAGGTCTTATATCTCACACAGCTTAGCTTCCCCCACCCTACCCAAAAACATCAGCCCACACCTCCCATCATCCACCCCCACACCCGCTGGCCATAGCAAAACAGAACACACAAAGTCAAAACTGTGCAAATCGAAGGGGTCCATGATGGTGCAATGGGGTGTTTGAATGGCACACTTGGGGGAGGACAGCAGTCTAAAAATGACCTTTGATTTAACGAGAGTCAATTTGATATGATGGGAAAGTAGATGCTGTTAACATGATGCTGCCGGTAAAAAAAAAAAGGCAATTTGGCAGCAGCAACTTGAAGTACAGCTCTGACCCTGGGATTTAATTTCTTGCTAGGTGTCATTTTTATTAGAGCTGTTTAAAACGGAAGACGAAAAACCAGCAGAAACTAATCTGATGTAAGAAAAGGATAGTAAAAGAAAGAAATGGAAGGGAAAGCAAGAAAAGAGGGGGATAAAAGAAAACATAGAAAAGAAAGGGAGAAAAATCCAAAAGAAGTAGTTTCCAATCTTCTTCAGAGCAGTTAAAAGTGCAATTATAAATGTACCTCTTATTCCACGGTTGCAACATAACTTCTCTCTGCAATTTATCCTGTCTAATCATCAAAACCATAAATCATAATTTCATTTTTTTTTCTGTTTTACACACAAAAAACCCATAAGGGGATTTTGGTCAGCCATAAACATGGGTACAATATTGTCTTTCCTCTGATCAAAATAAAACCAATTTCGCCATTTCAGGAAGTTCCATCATCTTCACCAAACCATTGTGGGTTTTTTTCTACTCCATTGTGAGTAGTGCCAAATATTTCTTATTTTTGCGCATACTTTGCTGCAGTTATCATGTACCAAAACAAAGTAGAAAGAAAGAAAGAAAGAAAGAAAGAAAGAAAGAAAGAAAGAAAGAAAGTCTTTTCTTTCTTTTCTCTTCCTTCCCTACCCACCTTCCTTTCTTTCTTCCTTTCTCTTTCTTTCACCCACCCTCTTCCTAATATTCATTCTCTTTTCATCTTTATTTCCCTCTCTCCTCCTTCTCCTCCATTCCCCTCCCGTCCCCTCCTCCTTCCTTCCTTCCTTCTTTTTTTTCTCCCACTCTCTTCCTAATATTCATCTTTTTTTAGTCTTTCCTTCCCTGTCTCCTCCTTCCCCTCCTCTCCCTCCATCCCTCCCTTCCTCCCTTCTTTCCTTTCCATTCCCATTCAGGATAACACAGGAGCACACTACTCTATGAATGTCTTGTTTCCACCTCTTTGTTCATCAGCCCATCCCTCCCTCCCCCTTCTCTTCCCACCCGCTCCCCACCCGACAACATTTCATTGGTTGCAAACACATTGCTAAATTCCAGTGCAGCTTTTCATTTTTCCCTGAAAAGAGAGAGAGAGAGAGAGAGAGAGAGAGAGAGAGAGTAAAATCCATCAGGAAAGGGAGACAAAATGAACCCGATTCCCAGATCTGAAGAAAAGGCTACAGGATGCGCCTGAAAACTCTTTGTTCTCCAGGCTGCCTTCACAGAGACAGACAGACAGACAGACAGACAGACAGACAGACAGAGGGACAGAGGGACATGAAAACCCAACCCACCTCTGCCAAAGCACTCTCCCATCCTCTTTTTTCCTCTCTTGATTTTTCTAAGCGGAGGAAGAGAAACCAGAGGCTACAAAAACTCATCTGATCTTTGCGTTGTATCAAGAACTAAAGTGGGGAGATGAAGGAAGAGTGCAACAGTTAATGCACAAAATCCTCTCCAAGACACATACACAAAACCTTTAGTATACACCCACCCACAATTCCATCACAGCCTCGAGACATTGCATATATTTTCCTGGATCTGCAATTCTGCCTGGATCTGTTTTGTAACACTTTTTTTTTTCTTTTCTCTTTTTTAAAAAATAATGTTCATTCTTCCCGCTATCAAAACCAAAGAAACTTACTTGGGGAATTTGCCCCATAACTCAACCTTCCTCCTTTTTAGAAACAGCCAGAAAGAATTGTGTTCCTGATGACAAGGAGTTGAAGTCCAAAAGTCTTAAAGTTGCCAAAGTTGGACACCCCTGTCCTAAAAATCTATTTTTCCTTCTTCACCTGAATTCATTGAACGATAAATCTTAGGACAAAGCACACAATTTTGAGCAGGCCAGTACCATGCTAAGCAACTGTTTATATCACATTTAATCAGGTTAGGTAAGGATCAAGTAGATATGCTGGCAAAGCATATTAAGTTTTATCTGTATTAGTCTTGTTTAGAATTATGTATGTATGGTTTTATTGTTTGTGAATTCAATGCTTACGGTTTAACATCTGTTGTAAACCTCCACAATCGAAGCATTCAGTAACCAGAACAAATATGCTGTGTAGGGCAACAAATTTGTGCTGCAAAAATGGAGATGACTGCTACGTGGCAGTAGAATGCCAAGCCATTCTGTGTCTCTTTGCTGCTATCTAGTGGTTGTCTGATCTGATAGTCTAATGTTTATCTGAACACATCCGCTTTTCTGAAAAGTGGCTTTTTAAAAAACCCTGTATCACTAGTCCTCGACTTGTGACTGCTTATTTAGTGACCATTTGAAATTAAAACTCTGCTGTTAGCAGCCCCTCTGTGGTCACATGAACAATTTTCAGATGCTTGGTAACCGCCCTGCATTTAGGGCCATTTGCAATGTCCCGCATCACATGACGCCATGTTATAATACTTTTTCTAATACTTAGCATTTACTTCTGGCTTTTGCAAAACTGGCCCATAGCGAACAGAAGGTTCACTTAACAACTACCACACAAAAGATCGCAAAATCAGATAGGTCATGTGGGTGACACACAGTCATTAAAAAAAAAAATTCTCCCGGTTCTGGTGAGTGTTTGGTGATTGTGGCGTGGCGTGGCTTGGTGGGCATGGCAGGGGAAGGATACTGCAAAATCTCCATTCCCTCCTCACTCCTCTAACCTGCTTTCCCGCTCTGTTCTCCTGTGCAGGGCAACCAAAGAAGACCCAGCCAATCAGCTGGGACTTGGGAGGCAGAGAATACATGGGGGCGGGACCAGTCAGAGGTGGGATTTGCTGGTTCTCTGAACTACTCAAAATTTCCACAACCGGTTCTCCAGAACTGGTCAGAACCTGCTGAATACCACCTCTGGCGGCACGCTTTACAACCGACACAACTCACGATCATGATAACAGATAACAGATAATCAGAGTTGGAAGGGACCTTGTAGGTCATCTAGTCCAAACCCCTACCCAAGCAGGAGACCCTACACCATTTCTGACAAATGGCAATCCATTTGATGGGCTGGCTCCATTACATTCGTAAACCAAGCACTACTAGTACTGCCTGATCCTAAGCCTCAGGCAGAAAAGGGTTTTTCCTTGCAATCTTTTAAATTAGAGGACATTCTGAGATAAGCCTCTTGCTAGCAGACAGACTCATCTTCCGTTCTCTTTCTTTAAGTAAATATCTACTCTACCAATTATGCTATTCCTTTAGGGGTATCAGATGCAGAAAGCTATTTTATGCAACTCACAAAAGCTGTTGCCTTTTAATACAATGTGCCAGTTGGCAAAGGTGCTTTCTGAAGATTTCTAAAGGTGTTTTTTTTTCTTTTTGGAAGCAACATAGACTAACATGGCTTTTCTCCTACAAAGAGTAGGATGTAGTAAGCTGAATAACTCAGATAGAAGATCATCCATAAAGAAAACTATCTAATTCAATTGAATTGACACCATTTTTAGAGAACTCAGCCCTTTGTCGAGTTTACCAACCATTCCTTGTTTCCGTCAGGTTTATAATCTGCGTCATATCCTTGAAACTTCAATTCATCCTCTTCAGGATTGCAACTTGTTCATTTCCCACCCATCCCCGGTCCTTCTTTCATGTCTTAATTATGCAATTTGATCTTTTTTTTTTTTTTTGATGGGACCAAAGTAACTATGTCAACTTAATTCTTTCATACTGGGCCTGTTATCTCTCCAAAGAACTGCTAGTCCTCCATGTATGATAGGTCACTTAATGACCATTTTAAGTTCCGCCAGACCAACCTGGGGTGAACTTATGACCCAGATTTGAAGTTCTCACGGTTGCCTCTCTTGCAGTCACATGAACATACTGTGGGCACTCGGCCACATTTACGGCCATTTGCAATATCCCATAGTTACTTGATTGCATTTTATGACCATTACGCTAAAACGTTTTCGGGTCTGTAGAGATTCTCAGTCATCCAGGTCATGGTTGTCTCAAAGGTGTTTTTTCAGGAGGCAACTGGACTTTCTGGTTTTTTTCTTTTGAAGACCTTTTGACAGTGGTGGCATTCAAATTTTTTTTACTACCGGTTCTGTGGGTGTACTGTGGTGGGCGTGGCAGGAGAAGGATACTGTAAAATCCCCATTTCCACCCCACCTCACCCTGCTAACCTGCTTTCCAGCTCTGTTCTCCTGTGCAAGGCAGCAAAAGAAGACCCAGACGATCAGCTGGGACTCCGACCAGCTGGGACTTGGGAGACAGCAAATAGATGGGGGCCAAACAGAGGTGGTATTTACTGGTTCTCCCAACTACTCAAAATTTCTGCTACCAGTTCTCCAGAACCTGTCAGAACTGGCTGAATACCACCTCTGTCTTTTGAAGATATTCCCCACTATCCTGCTTGAGGTGAAGAAGCTTCTTGGATGAGAAGAGAAACATTTTCAAAAGAAAAAAACAGAAAGTCCAGTTGCCTCCTGAAAAAGACTTTTCAGAATAACCGTGACCTGTGTTCTGTATGGAACTTGGTAGGTTCCAAATCCCTCATTCTGATTGGCTGAAAAGGCCACTTACGGATTGGTTCGCTAGGAACCAATCCGGGAAGCCGCCAAGTGGCGGGAAGAACTAAACAAGTGTCATTGGCCACAAGCCAGAAAGCAAGCCGCTATATAAAGGGCTGCCGCGGCTTGGGCTATGTTCCGTATCTTTTGCCTAGCAGTTTGTAATCAAGATTTGTTGTTTGGAACCCGGTCTCATGCGCTTCTTTCCGGACGGAACACTGGCAACGAAGGTGGGATTGTTGTAGAAGCAGAGACCAAAGCACGCGGAAATCTGAACCAAGCGAGAGAGATGGCCGGTAAAAACGCGCCGCCTGTGCACTTTAATCCTGATGAGGAGGATTGGGAATCGTATATCACTCGCTTTCTTATGTTCTTAGAAAGCAACGAGATGGAAGAAATCTCAGATCAAAGGAAGAGGGCTGTCTTCCTTACAC
>BHFT01034612.1:0-15530 GCA_004320025.1 Laticauda laticaudata | reverse complement strand
GGGGGGTGGAGGCACCGCTGGGATATCACCAAATATCAGGACTTGAGAATCAAACTGCAGAGACTGTGGCATAAACCAGTTCAGGTGGTTCCAGTGGTAATCTGCACACTGGGGGCTGTGCTAAAGACCTAGGCAAGCACTTAAAAACAATTGGTGCTGACAAGATCACCATTGGTCAGCTGCAGAAGGCCACCTAACTGGGATCTGCCCACATAATCTGCCTATACATCACACAGTCCTAAACGCTTGGGAAGTATTTTGTGATATGAAATTCAGCATGGTTATCTCATTTGCTGTGTATACTGTTATTTTTGTGAATAATAATAATAATAATAATAATAATAATAATAATAATAATAATAATAACTATTCTTAAAAATCTCTCTTCCTCTTTCTTGCTGAGTGTTTCTGACAACAAGAATCAGGGGTGAACAATGATTGGTGAAGCAGATTTTATAATTATTATAGAAACAAAATTTATTGTTATCAAGACGGCGAAGCTTACTCCCTAGTTAACTACATTCAACCATCCTGAGAACAGAACTAGAGTCCTGCATCCTATGAAAAGACCTAGGATACTTTTAGATGATGGATTACAAGGCACACATTTGCTTTGATTCTACCACATTATTTATCTGGCAATTTCCTGTTCATTTTTCATTTCAGAATTCTTTGAACAATAAACCAAAAGCACAACATGCTAAGCTGGAAATAAACTTGCCAAGGATAACACTAGCCAAGCTTAGCATGTAGAATGAATGCAGCCACTAGATCATGGAGCTACTGGATGTGTAATTGAATTGGCTTAGTTATGCCAATTCAGGTGGCAGGATTGCAATGAAATTATGTACTTTGGGAAATAATTTGCTTTGACAAGCCAGTCAGATAAAGAAAACCATTTTTAAAAGTTAAGTATTTCTTAAATTTTTGCAAAACTATTGACTTGCATTTTTGTAAGATCAAAGTACCTCATACAAAATGTCTTGCTCGTGAAAAAAGTTGTAAGTGCAGTTTGTTCAATACATGAACACAGACCGAAACAGCGAAGTTTTAGCATTGATAAAGATGAAAAGTTGATGTGGAAATATTCAGAAGTCATTATCATTATCTTTTTGTGCCAAAAGAGATGATGAATCCATTGGTTTCATGCAAGAAGAGAAGAAAACTTCAATGTAAAACTGGAGAAAAATAGCAGTTCTTACCAATACATGTACATTACAATAAAGCCTTTCTTTCTTTCTTTCTTTCTTTCTTTCTTTCTTTCTTTCTTTCTTTCTTTCTTTCTTTCNTTCTTTCTTTCTTTCTTTCTTTCTTTCTTTCTTTCTTTCTTTCTTTCTTTCTTTCCCTCTCTCTCTCTCTCTCTCTCCCCCCCTCCCTCTTTTTCTTCTCCTCCTCCTCCTTTTCTTTTTTAAAAATATCTATCTCTTGTGGTGTAATTTGCAAATTGTGTACCAGAAATATATATGGCTTTGGTTTTCTGGATCTGGAAAATAATCATAATTCATTTAGCAACCACAATTGGGATCAGCAATTATGTTATTAAGCAAATCAGTCGCTATGTGAAATGGTAACAGTGGTAATAATCTTACTTCATCTTTCTTCTTTGCAGACCTCAAAGATTGTAAATATGAGGATTGGTCATAATGTTACTTTCTTCATCACTGTCATAGCTGTGAATAATTGCTAAAAATGACAATAGTTAAATGAGGATTATTTGGACAATTAATGGATGTGAGTTTTTCTCTCGAAGACTTTTACATGTTCCTCATATTTGAGCACTACAGTGATGAGATACCTCTTAAGTGGAATACTTAGGTGATAAGCATTCTCATTTAAATAGTTCTAATTCAAATTTGAATAATGACCATGGGGATAAAGAGATATAAATATTAACAATTTCTGACTTTCAGTACATCGAGGGCACCTTTGACCTGAATTGAATATTGCGATGCTGTGTAAAAATGTGTGTTGATGTGATGATAGACAGAGTGATTCTTAGTATTTCTGTTGCTTTTTTGTTTTTTGTTTTACTATTTCAATAACTTGTTCACTGCCAACAATATGACAAAACTGGGTGAGTCTGAGCACTATTGCATAATAAATAAAATAAACATATCACAAAAAGTGCGTCCAGATTTTACATATGATTTAAAATTCGCTTAAATTTTAATGATTCTTTCTGTGATGTATTGTTTTTCTTTGCAAAAAAAAAGATACTTAACAAAACCAAAAGGTTTGTAGCAGTCTGACAAAAATTGCCTGTCGGGGACATAAGGGATGGGGATCCTAACGTATCAGTTACAGCTGACCATCAGCTCAGAGAGTAACATATTTCTGTTTATATGGAACAGAGGCCGTTGTGCATTGTGTACATTTCATTGCTTTTTCTCTGCATATCCAATTTCTTTCAGCCTTATTTTGTTCCAGCTTTTACCTCTTTTCTCTTCTCTAGTTTCTTCTGACAAAATGGACTACTAGCATTCCAGAGTTCAAGCAATCCTTCAACTGCATTAAAAAAAAAAAAAAACACCTTTTGCTTTGTATGTTTATTTCTTTCAGAGTGAAACTGGAAGTTCATTTTCAGACTGATAGATACAATTTTATACACTTATAAAGGTATATTGTTTCGCAAGCATTGGGGATTTGTATCCCAAAAAATCCTGAATAATGATAATAAGCAGAAATCTGGTTGTTCAAGCTACAGCCTTGTCGGTTTTTTTTTTTTTTAAAAGTGGGAAGACTCTTGCGATTTTATATTTTATTATGATTTTTTAATACATACTTACATATATACATATATCCATATATATGATGGAAAAGACCACTAAACACAATAAATTAGAGATTTACATGAAATATTCATTGGCTAAAAACACAATGCAAATTCAAAAAGAATTTATGCAATGGCACTCTCATGGTTTTGGATACAATAACTAAGACAGGATTAATTTTTTTAAAGTGCTGACTATAATTAAGGCCTGGTCCCACTGGCCGACGGACGCAAAACGTATGCATAAAGAACACAGCGGACGAGCAAAATTTTGGGGGTGGCTCCATCCGTTGTCATCCGCTCCAAAAAAAAAGTGGCAAAAATTGCATAAACAGAACGGAAAAGAAAGAAAAGAACGGAAGAATGGATGTGGTAGCATGTAGCGGATGTTAAACCGATGTTCATTAGGAAGCCTAGTGGATGAAAGCGGATGGAAGTGGATGACACCCTCCGAGCGTCGGGGAGAATTTTTGAAGTGGATGCATAGTGAAGGGGCGGATGCAATAGCGGATGAAGACGGATGCATCACGTAGCACCTATAATGAAAGAAGGGATGGTTTTCCGCGCGGATAGTGATTCGGATGCAAACCGTTCACTGCGCATCTTTCTATTCCGTGTTACAAGATGTATAGACGTTATGAACCTTTTCTTTCCTCCCTCTTCCATTTTCAGCTGCAGCGGATGTGAGTTGCGAGGATGCCAGTAAGATGCAAGATGAACAATGGATGTTTAATGGATGATAAAGGACATAGAACTTTGTGCTCCATATGTTGCGTATTTACATTGTACACGGCAGAAAGTTCATCCGTTCACAAAGTTTTGTGCAGCTCAAAACTTCTTGCGTGGATGAAATTGCAATGGACGGATGCTCAACGGATAGAGTGTATGAAACACATATGTAATGAGTACACAACGGATGCATAGCATTTTCCAACATATGGCAAGCTTTTTTTAACATTTTACATCCTCTTTGCATCTGTAAGTGCAGTGGACCGGACCTTAAATCAGATGATGTTGATCATTTTGTAAAAGGGGTGAAGGAAATTCAGACAACAATGACATAATAATTACTCCATGAAAGCTACCATTAGCCACAATCCCTCATTTTTTCAGTTTTCCTGCTTTATATATTAATTTCCAGGACATTCATGCTGGTATAATATATATTTCCTAGTCAATTAAAATAGTGAAGTTGACAGTTGACAGTTTCACCAAATGCTAAATTGTAATATGGACTAACTTTTCTATAAAACCCAATAATAACACATTTGAAAGTAGTGGAGAAATCTGATATAGAAGAGACTTTCAAGAAAATTTTTTTTATCAGCACATGGCATACAATGTCAGGGAAATCTACATATGGTAGATATAATGCAGTCCAGACAGCCAAGATTGCGAGTTCATGCTTTTGGTGCTTCCATGCTTAGCCTTGGTGCCTTGCAAGGAGGAAACTAGCTTCACACCAATTCCCGGTGCTTCCAGGCTCCTCTTCCAGTCTAGCCTCACCTTGACTCACATTGTGATGCCCCCCCATCCAGCCAGGTTCAGAGTTGGCTTATGCTCTCCACATTCATGAACGCAGCTAGGTTTTCCTCACTGAAGTGGTACCCATTTATCTACTCACAATATTGCAAGCTTTCAAAGTGGTGAGCAGGAATTAGGGATTGAGTGACTGGAGCTAAGTCCCTCCCATGAAGCCAGGCTTGAACTGCCAGAGTGCAGATCATTCTGGCTGGTGGTTCTAGTATCATTAAACTTCTGCACCACCATATCCCTCTAGAAAAAAGAAATAAACAATATTATGCAAGTGTGTGCAGTGGCATATTTTCCTATTTCATGGATCATTGTCAATGGATTGGATTTATTTGTGTAGCATATTGTGTATATACATTCTATATTCACTTTGATTTCCAGTCATGGTGATCCTCTGGCTTTCCACATTTCCTATTCCTGTTTTAATCTATTTGAACAATTTTCCATCTTTCATCCAACCTTTCTATTGGCTTAAAGCACAGAAGAAAACTGGCTTTCAGGAATGATATGGCTCTACCATGAGTTGAGGGGTATTTTACAGCTAAATTACTGCTCAGATGGAAAAGATGCCTGGTGTCAGTATGTAACAATAACAGTTCTAAATTTTAAAATGTATTAATCAAAATGAGTGATAAATGCACAGTCATGCAGATTAGAAAGTGTTACAAACACAAAACAACAAATCAAAGGCCCTCATTTTCTGCATTTCAGTAATGTGTATAGGAATAGGATAATATAATAAACATCTGTGCTGTTGTAAAGCAGCCACATTTCAATTTCACTCCTATGAATCTTACGCCATGGTCATTTTCCAGTATGACTAAACTAATTACTTTGCATGCCAAAAAAACCCTATTTAGTTTCACCTGAGGGTAGTTATTTCAAAAGTCAAATGATTGTAATTTTGAAAGAGACTCCTGCCATTTCTGAATAGTCATAGACATTAACAACTTGTGTTTTCTTAATCCCAGTTCCTGAAGATTTTGCAGCTGCGTTTCCACATCTCTGTGTCAGTTATTTCTATTATCTACTCTGGAGGTCTTTGAACCATTTGAACAAAAGACATATATAAATAAATAAAGTGATAATCTTTTGCCAGGGTAGGAATGTTCCAACATTGTTTCCTTTGGCAGCTTCAAAAGCCCTACCTGTTTTGAAATTCCTCCTCAAACAATTTTCCTGATTTCAAAAGATTTTAAGCTTTGCCTTGCTTTCTCTAGAAACTCTCAAAGTGTCTTATAACAATTACACCAAAATATTAAACATAAAATAATTTCAATGAAAACAAACATGAACAATTAAGCAAAAAATTGATAATGAAAAGCTTGTCAATCAAAATGAATGTTTATACTTTCCGAAATATTAGGGTGGAGAGAGAGAGAGAGAGAGAGGGGGAGGGAGGGAGGGAGGGAGAGAGAGAGAGAGAGACAGACNGGAGGGAGGGAGGGAGAGAGAGAGAGAGAGACAGACAGAGAGAGAGAGAGAAAGAGAGAGAGAGAGAGAGACAGAGACAGAGACAGAGAGAGAGAGAACTAAGCACAGTTCTTTGGATAGTTCATTCAATAACTTGGCAGCTTCATGGGAGAAGATTCTCTCCCACATAAGTGAAAACTCATTTTTGGCAGCTCCTATTTATCTATATAACTGGATAAATTCATAAGGAAAGAGAACATTTCTTAGATAATGAAACTCTAGAGTCACAGATTTAAAAGTGCTCTAGTACCTAAAATTCTGTTTGGAGAGCAATTGGTAGTCAGTAGTAAATCTTTTAATACTGGTATTAAATGAGCCACATAACTTGGATCATATAGTCTGGTCACAGAATTTCACAACTGCAATTTTTGGATATTTTTTCAATAATAACTGCAAATAAATTGCATTATTTAATTCAAGAACATTACCATTGATAATGTTATCTAGTTAGGTAATGAAATGTCTGCAAGAAAACAGTCAAGTTCAGAGAGCACCAAGGACCCCTCATAATTTCTTATGATAATAACTTAAAACTAAGAAAAGAATTAAACTTAAATATTTTTTCAACTTCTTTGGGGTATCTATTTTAATGCACTCTGCAGCGTTAAATGTTTCCACACTATTTTATAAATCAAAAGCATGGAGATCAAAATTAAATTCTCATTTACCTATGAATTCAAGACAGATAGAACAACTTAACTTGACATCCTTTTGCATCACAAGGCAATGTGACTGGTTAGGTTGCAATAAATCCTTACAATTAAGTAAATGAGTATTTCATTGAAATACCAAGTATAATGAAATAACTCCCCAGATTCACACTCTGGTAAAAACAAATAAAGCATGACATTCAAAGTAATCTAATTTTTACAACATAAATTATTAAAACTTTGCCATTTTAAAA
Organism: Laticauda laticaudata; assembly: GCA_004320025.1. NCBI lineage: Eukaryota > Metazoa > Chordata > Lepidosauria > Squamata > Elapidae > Laticauda > Laticauda laticaudata. Next base: position 8,850 of record BHFT01034612.1, on the reverse strand, counting down.
TGTCACACAGTACTGTATTGTTTTTTTGTTTTCCAAAACAAAAATAATTTTATTGTAGAGTGAATATAGTCTCTATAATTATCTTTTCCAGAAAATCTCACTCTTTAATATTAATGTTTCTCAGGGTTGATTTCTTTTCTTCTTTCTTCTCCACAATATTTTTCCTGAGTTATTCCATCCTTTGTCTTATCATTCAAGATGAGAGGATCATTTCATTTACAAACACAGTCACTTTGTCGATTGCTATGCTAACAGGTAGAAATAGTGTGTTAGATCTATCAATACTAAGATATATCTGGTCAATACTAGGATACATCTGGTTGGCCCCAGGTTATACTAGAAAGGTCTTCAGCAGAGGTGGTATTCAGCCAGTTCTGACAGGTTCTAGAGAACTGGTAGCGGAAATTTTGAATAGTTCAGAGAATCAGTAAATTCTACCTCTGTCTAGCCCCACCCCCCTCTATTCTCTACCTTCCAAGCCCCAGCTGATCAGCTGAGTCTTCTTTTGTTGCCCTGCACAGGAGAACAGAGCTGGAAAGCAGGTTAGTGGGATGGGGAGGGAATGAGGATTTTACAGTATCCTTCCCCCGGAGTGGGGTGGAAATGGAGATATTACAGTATCCTTCCCCTGCTATGCTCACCAAGTCACACCCACCAAACCATGCCCACAGAACTGGTATTTTAAAAAAATTGAATACCACCACTGGTCTTCAGGCTCAAACAGGATTTTTTTTTTTTTTTATAAAGAATTTATTAATTTTTAACAAACAAACATAAATACATAACATAAAAACATTTATTCTCATATATTCTTTCGGCTGGTCGGTTGGTTCATCAAGTTTTGTGCATTCATTTTATAGTGTCAATAATTATAATTGTCATAAAACAATTTATATTATCAATCCATATTCCTGATATTACTAATCTTTCATTCTTTATGGATATCAATACTTTAACCACTTTATTCTATACAAGTCAAATAATGCATAACAAATTAATCCTAAAAAAAAGAAAAAAAAAAACTCTTTATAAATATAATATTCTTTATCTTATCTTATCATCTAGCCAATTGGTAAAAAGATCCCCAAATTTCATTAAATTGTTTATCTTCTTGCTTTCTATTTCAAATGTCAATCTACTTCATCTCAGCACATTCTAATAATTTTCTTAATAATTTCTTCCTGTAGTGGTATTTTCTCATTCTTCAATTTTTAGCAAATTACAATCCTAGCGCTGTTAATTACATTTACATAATCAAAATTTTCAATTCTTTATTATATTGTCAGGTAGAATTTCCAATAAAAAAAGTCCCTCTGGTTTCAAGTCGGATGTGTTTTCTTTGTCATTTTTTCCAACCATCATAGTGAATTTTAGTCCAGTATTTTCTAGCCTCCCTCACAAGTCCACCAACATATGATAGTAGAGCCAGGTATCCTGGTTGACATTTCCACATTTTCCAGATGTTATTCGTTAAACATCTTGCTATTTCTTGCGGGGGGAAGTTGCCACTGTCTAAAACTCTATACAAAGTTTTCTTTATATGCTGTTGACATTTCATTTAATTAATTTTGAGACCATTAATTTTTGCCATTTCTCTAAATCAATCCCATCATGATCCAAAATTTTTTCTCCCCCAAACAATCATAGTTTCTTTAACTTGTTTTCTTCTAAGTTAATTCCCAATAAATAACATATAATTTTTAATCACATTGGTCATCAGTAAACCTATCAATATTCTTATCTAAATCAGTTCTTTTATCATTAAAATCCTTCATTTTATGTTAAAAATCTTCATCATTATCCTTAATGTATTGCCGCATATTTGAAAACAATTCATCTTTATTACCTTGTTCTCTAAGTTTATGGATCGAATAAGATCCACCCTTTTCATCTAACAATTCCCCATATCTAACTGCTTTGTTCCTTTTTTAAAATCATAGGATAGAAAATGCTTCAATCGCTCGAATAACCAAACTGGAATTTTCAAATAACAGTTGTTTTTTTATCTTTTCCCAATTTAACCACAAAGACTCTCGATAATATAAATGTCTTCTAAAATACCCCTGTGTTTTAGTTCCCTTGTTCCATAAAAAAAGTCATGCCAGGCCCAACAGAATATGGCCTTCTAATGTCAACAATCTATGTTTTTAATGTTATTCCATTCTTTGACCCACATTCAAGCTTGCAGCTTGGATAATACAGTTCCAATTAAGGCAAGCCAAAACCTCCTCTAATTTCTAGCATCTTGTAAAAGCTTAACTTTTCTCGCTCTTTTACATTGCCATATAAACTTTAAACATTAATTTTTATTCTAAATCTTCAAAAATTAATCTTTTCCAAGTCTAATTGGTATAGTTGAAAGAGGAAATAAAATTCTAGGTAAAATATTCATTCTTAATTGTTGAAATTCTCCCTATTAGATTGACAGTTGCAAATTCTTCCCATTTCTTCAAATCTATTAATTATCGTTGTTTGAGTAATTAGTATAATTATTTTCTTTAATGTGCTACATCGTGTGTGCGTCAAAATATATCCCCAGATAACTTAACTTTATTTGTACTTTGAATTTTCAAAAGATCTGTCAGTTCTTCTCTTGTTTCAATAAACAATATTTCTTTGTTAAGAGCTTTGTTTTATCTTTGTCTTATCCTTTCAAGCCAGCCATCTCCACCGTATGTCTCTATCTTTTCCAATAACTTTTGGAGCCGTTATCTAACGGGTCTTCAGAATAAAAGCTAAGTCGTCAGCAAAAGCTTGTAGTTTAATTCTTCTTTTTTAATTTTCATTCCTCTTGTATACTTTTATCATCCCTAATATTCTATTTAACCACTTCCAAAGTCAATACGAATAACAAAGAGATTAGCAGGACACCTTGGTCTTGTGCCTTTTCTTTTATATTTAATAAGATCTGTAAAATTCTCCATCCCATCATTACTATTTGCTGTCTGTTTTTATATTATGGCTTCTATTCTTTGAATAAATTTTTGGCAAAACCCATCTGTTCCAAACAGTACAGCATAATCTCCAGTTCACATTGTCAAAAAGCTTTTTTGCAGCATCTAGAAATATCAAAGCATTTGCTTCTCCAGGGATGAGCCCTCATAGTATTACCAAGGTGTCCAAAATTACTCTCTTCATATTGTTCTCTAATTTGTCTCTTTTGGCAAGAATCCATTTGATCTGGGTGAATAAAAATTTAAATATTTTTCAGTCTTTCTGCTAGTATTGAAGCAAAGATTTATATAATCTGCATTCAATAAGGAAGAAATAGGTCCTAGTAGTTTCTTAATTTGCAGCGGGTCAGCCTCTTTTTTTGGAATAGTGATAATTAAGCTTGTACCATGTTTGGGTTATCATCTTCTTTAACATAACTTCATTCATAATTCTAAGAGTGGGATAGCTTAATGATTCTTGAAAATTTTTTATAGAAATTCATGCCGGAAGCCCATCTGGACCTTGGTGTTCCCATTATTTTGTTCTTAAATGCTTCGTTTAATTTCCTTCAATTGTTTACTATTACTTCTCTAACATTTTCTTCAGTCTCTTTAGGATATCTTCGGTAAGTTAAACATTCTGTAAATACTGTTTAATTTTATTCCGCGTCTCAATATTCTCTTGTTTATATTAATTGCCCATTGGAAAAAAACTATGAATAATTTTTCTTTATTCTCCTTATTACCACAATAACTTGGCCTTGATCATCTTAGTTTCAATATTTTCTTTAGATTCCTTCTCCTTTCTCAATTTATATGCTAGCATCTAGCCTGGTTTATTTGCATCTTCAAAATTAATTCTGTTTAAAATTTTCTGATTCTGTTGCCAATCTTCTCTTCCCTATTAAATTCCATTTTATGTTAATTACATCCAGTTTCAATTTAATATCTTTTTTCTGTGGCATTTTCTTTTAAATTCTTTTCTCAAGTCATTTTTATATTCATTCTTTCCAAGGTCTTAGAGGCTTGTCTTTTCCTAATATTGTCCTTTTTTCTATATAATCTATTATCAAAACCTCTAAGCATATGCCTTCATTGTATCCCAAACATTCTGCATTGAGGTATCCTCTTTTTTGTTTTCTTGTTAAGAAAAAAGGCTCAATTCCTTCTCCATCCATTGTATAAAATCTTTCTCCTTTAAAATTAGTGTTATTTAATGTCACATCTCGCATCTTTTTTTTTGTACCTTCCATTTGAATTGTCATTTGGGCCTGATGGTCTGCCCAAGTATTTGTTTCAATACTTTGTTTCTTGGATAGCTGGATATTAATTCTGTTGAATCCAAATCATAATCTAAATCTGACCATGATAAATGCCTATTAGAGTAAAAAAGTATATTGTTTAGCTTTAACATTTCTTTCTCTCCAAAATATCTTTTAAGGTTAATTCATCTAGCATTTTAAAAAAGGATTTAGGGAGAGTCTTTATCTATGTGTTATTGCGTGTTATGTAGTCCCAATTTGTTGTCCACATTCCCATTAAAATCCCCATCATATGTATTATTGACACATAATCCATCTAATTATTTCCATATGTAGTTTTTATTAAAAACTCTTCCTGTTTATCGGATTCGGAGCATAAAATTGCAATCAGGAAAAGTTATTTTTTTTTATTTTATCCGCTTAATTTCACCATAATTTAATCTGCCGTCTTCATCCATGTAGATCAGTTTTGCTGGGGAATATCCTCTTTAATATAAAAGAACCACTCCTCTTTTTCTTACATTGAGTCAGGGGAAGTAAAATATTTTTCCCTAACTTTGCGTTGTATTAAACAATTGCTCATGTTGTTTTTTTTAATTTTATTTTTAGAACTTCTTGTAGGCAAATTATATCAAATTATTGAATCTTCTCTAATTTATGAAAAAAGGTTTTCCTGTCTTTTAACAGCTGAGTCTGAGGTTCCTTTATATTCATTGTAATCAATTTTTTTTCTTCCATGGATATATGCTTATATATTTGGATCTAAACAAGTTCTCGTGGCTCTCTCTTCACGTTGTTCTTACTGTCCATCTGCACCTTGCAGCTCCTTTCTCGTTTCAGTCTCGGCGTTGTTCCTCCATAAGCTCAATTAATGAGACCTCCTTCTTCCCTCCTGTCTTCTTCTTCCAAAAAAATTCTGCAAAAGAAAATTCTGCTTTTTCAATTGAATCAATTCATATGTCTCTGCTCTTGCCACATGAAAAATTAATCCTTCTGGTATCAGCCATCTATAGTTCACTTCACTTTTCCAGTAAGGTTTTTAGTTCAAAAATCGGTATTCTCTTCTCATCTCTCCCACTCTTCTGGGTATTTGTTTTAAAAACCACAATCTCTTTACCTTTATTTTCAATGTTTTTCTCTTACCACTTGCAGATTTGTGCTTTTGATGGATTTTTTGGTAATATCTAATATAAAACTTCCTTTGGTAGTTTATTTCTTTCATCGCAATTATTCTTGTGTAAAAACTCGATATACCTCATCTTACTCCATCCATCATCTTTTCTCTGTAATTTCCAGACATCTGCACCACAGTGCTATCATTATGCAGCCAAATTTTCCTCCTTTTTCCTCTTCATATATTTTGAAATTCTTAAGATAAAATTTCTGACCTTCCAATTCCCAACCTCAACATTCCCACTTTTTCTTGTTAACACTGTTAATCTAGTATCTATATTTCCTATCTTCTCTCTCTTTGTTTTCCCTCTCCTCAATTTTGGAAATACATTCCTCATACTTCCCCATCACTTTGTTTAATATTTTCCACTTTTTCATATTCTTCTTCTATTTTGGCTTTCAACAGTATCTATTTTTATCTTACATATTCTTTGAATTCCTGCATAAGCATCTGTAAGTTTACTTTTTCTTGTTTTTCATCTTGCTTTCAACATTGTCTGGATTAAATGTTGTCCAGCGATGGTGGGGAAGCAGAAAGGTTAGAAAAGGTGAACAAATGCAATTGATTTTTGTTTCCTGCTCAATTTCACTGCTTCCAAAGCTTCAGATTCTCTTTGTCTTTTAAATCAGCTAATAGAGTAGCCAATTATAGTCCAAAATAAAAAAGGTCAGGCTCAAACAGGATTTTTCTTGCTTCCTTATACTCTTCTTATACATGATTTTTTTTAATATTTCCTATTTCTGGTAGAATTTTTTGCAATAAACAATGAAAATAATTTCATATTTAGATTAACCCATTTTAAACCTCTGTGTGTGTGTGTGTGTGTGTGTGTGTGTGCACGTGTGCGCTTGTATGTGTGCATGTATGATACACACATACACATAAACAAAGAAAAATTCCCATGGCATGCTAGATAATTTAGACAGCAAGACTGGTGGCATATAAATTGCATAAATAAATAAATAAATGGAAAAGCCAACGAATGCAAATAAATAAATAAATCAGAATATGTTTCATAAAAGCCTTTGATTGGGTTGAGTGTGTCAAGTTATGGAATGTAGTCAGAAACATGGAAATCACAGAACATCTCATTATCCTCACAAGGAACTTATATAGAAGTCAAGAAGCCACAGTTCAGAAAGATCGTATCAACACAGATTGGCTCCAGTTTGCAAAGGAATGAAATAGTGCTGTATACTCTGCCCTTATTTATTCAACCACTATGTGGAACATATATTCTAAGAAACTGAACAACCATTTGTCTGAAGTGATATGAAGTTTTCTGCTTGAGCAAAGGGTTGGATTAGGAGACCTCCAAGATCCTTTCCCACTCTGTTATTCCATTATTCAACAAGTAGAACAACCAGCCTTAGAGTTGATGATGAATTAGTAGTGAATATCCTGCTAGTTTAAGATCAACCATCAACAGTAAAAGAAAAGCGGTCAAAAAATAGTCTGCAGATGAGCATTAGGTAGATCAGCCATGAAGTTCTGGGAAAAGATACTCAAATGCCATGATGTGTCTATACCTACAAAGATCATAATTATTCAAGCCAGGGTACTTTCTGTGACACTCTACGGAAGTGAAAGTTGGACTTTAAAAAACCAGGATAAGAAGAATATTAATGTTTTGAACTTTGGTGTTAGAAAAAACTTCTGAGAATATCATGGATAGCCAAAAACAAAACAAAACACAAACTGACGGATTATTGAACAAATCAATCCAAAGTTCTCACTCAATATACAAATGACCAGGAACAATTAACCCTACTTCAGATACATTATGTGCAAACCCAGCTCTCTGGAAAAGGCTCTAATGCTGGGAAAGGAAGAAAGAACAAAATCAGCAGCAGCAGCAGCAAGGTGGTTGGATTCAGATACAGTATAATAATGATAAGTTCACTATTGGGAAGACCTGAAAGAACAGGTTAGGTCATCTTGGTGAAAAAATCTATCAGTCTGGTTAGTAAGAGTTCGAAATACCTTGATAACTCATAATCAATCACCCAATTAATCTAAGTCTCACATCTTCTATTCAGCTTCTTTTGTTCTAAACTTCCAAGCTTCATTACATTTTTTTCTATATTATTGCCTCCTAGCCTTGGTTAACTCTATGCATTTTGGGGAGTCCCCAAATGAATCATACCAGAAGATCATAAAATTCAACATCTCATTGCCAGAAGAAGCCCCCAGAGAATTTTTAGTTAAGATTCTAATAAGGGTCATACTGAATCTGATACCAGAAGAAATATAGTAAGTAAGATAACTGGATGGCCAGAGATGGTATTCAGCAGGTTCTGACCAGTTCTGGAGAACCAGTAGAGAAATTTTGAATAGTTCAGAGAACGGCAAATACCACAACTGACTGGAGATTTTATAATATCCTTCCCCTGCCACACCCACCAAATTGGTAGTAAAAAAGTTTGAATCCCACCACTGGTGATAGCTACCACTGAACGACCACCATCATCCTGGAGGATTGTGGAATATCCATGGTTTAACAACAGACAATGAAGATCTTCCTTTTATCTTTTATAGGAATAGCAATCACCCTGATACATCAAGGCAAGAATAAAAAGAAGGCCACAATTCTGCCTCTTTTCCTGATCTTCCAATTTTGTTCATAGATATCTTTAAAATGTCTAAATCAGGCCAACATTAAGTTGATGCATTTTTTTCTAAAGATGGGCAGTATGAAGCCACCTATATATAGCTGTAAAAGTTGTATGATCGTTGGCAAAAGAATGCAGGACTCCCACACAGGAGTAAGAATGGAACCATTACTGAAAGAACCAAAATGGAGAAAAATTGGGGGGTTGGGGGAAAGACATATTTATAGGATACATTGTAACTTAATGGAAAAGCACTCAGCCATAAGGATTTCTCTAAATTTCTTTCTTCCATTGGAATAATTCCTACAGTATCTTTTTCATCATATTTTATCTAGTAGGAAGAAATGCAGAACAATTTCTTTGTCTGATTCCATGTTTCTCTCACCTGTGTTACAAACTTAGAAGAAACAATACCTGCAGAAATAGAGTATCCATCAAAGTTTTTAAAAGAGTAAAAGTAAAATGTGATTTATAGCTAGCTACCAAGCTGTACATGGAGAGAGAGAGAGGGAGAGAGAGAGAGAGAGAGAGAGAGAGAGAGAGAGAGAGAGAGAGAGAGAGNAGAGAGAGAGAGAGAGAGAGAGAGAGAGAGAGAGAGAGAGAGAGAGAGAGAGAGAATATGTCTATTTTCTCAGGAGTTAATGGTATCTATAGAACTAAAATATGCATAAAACAATGAAGGTAATATGATATTGATAAACAATTACACTACAAATGTGCCATTTTACTTTTTTCATAATTAATAATCTTCAGTTTGTTTTCAGTAGTTATACAAGAAGGAGAAACAAGATATGTTCTGTATGCAAATAACCGGCTTCAAATAATGCATTCCCATTGGCTAATAAGAACGATAAGGGATTGGTTCCTTT
>BHFT01034610.1:0-11902 GCA_004320025.1 Laticauda laticaudata | reverse complement strand
GAGGGAGGGAGGGAGGGAGAGGGAGAGGGAGAGAGAGAGAGAGACTTTTGGCTTCATACAAGGAAAGCAGCAGAAGCAGCAGAAGTCTTTCTTTCTCTCCCCCAAACTCCACAAGAAATGAACCTTTGGTAGCATAGCCTCCTGGAGCAGGATGCCTTGCAAGGTCCAAAGACTCATTTCTGGTGGAGTTTGGGGGAGAGAAAGAAAGACTTTTGTTGCTTTCCTTGCATGCAGCAAAAGCAGAAGAAGAAAGAAGTGAAAAGAAGCAGCCCCGTGGCCAGGTGAGGTGTGTGGGGCAAGTGGGGCAATTTCCACCCTCTGTCCTTTCCTCCTTCCCCTCATTACCTCATGTTGTTCACAATGCAAGTGATCCTAGTCTTATGTTCCTGTGGGCCATGTGAGCAGCACAGCTTTGTATTCCCATGCAGCCTGGATTAATTACTTTGGGGGGGTGCTTCAGGGGTGACATTTCTCTGTGGACCACCAAACTTTTCTCTCAGACCACCAGTGGCTCCTGGCCCACTGTTTGGTGACCACTGTGCTATCTATGGATGTCCTTTGTAATAAATAAGTTTATTCTCTATTATCTTGCATCATTTTGAGAAGATATGATTTTTTTTCCAAGCCTTTATTTTTCTTCATACAATAAACTAGTCCTTTCCCCCAATAACTCACAGGGAAAAAATTGTGTCCCAATCCTTTTCTTAACTGAAAAATGCACATGCAAGTTATATTCACTGAAATGTATTAATCCCTGTCCTGTGGGACTCTTTTATCCCAACATATATGCAAATCAAGACACAATTTCCCCTTTAAAGGAGCCCCATGGTTTCCCTTTTCAGACAACTCCCAGCAACATAAACCTTGTGTTATTTCCAGAATCCTCTCCTATCAATTTCATCTACTAACAAAAATATGGTTAAACCTTCTGTCCATACTTGTAGTCCTCAAAGGTAATTATTGCCACTATATAGTTTATTTCTATATTCTGCTCTTGCATGCAAGAAATCTATTTAAAAAGCTCCTTTCTTTTTTAGGAGTCTAGTCTCAAGCCCAGTTGGTGGAATTTGGAGGGGATGTGAGAAGACCTGGAGAGTTTATCCATCTCTCCTGCCAAGCCTCTGGATTCACCTTCAGCAGCTATGAGATGCACTGGGTAAGACAGGCCCCAGGGAAAAGACTGGAATGGCTGGCCTACATAAACTCTGGTTCTGGTACTCTCTACTCTGACAAAGTGAAGGGACACTTCATTATCTCCAGGGACAATGCCAAAAGCCAGCTGTATCTGCAAATGAACAGCCTCAAAGCTGAAGATACAGCAGTCTATTACTGTGCAAGAGACACAGTGAGAAGAAGTGAATCTGAAGCCAAGCAAAAACTCTTCAACTTTATTGAGTCCCAGGTCCTGGATTAATCAATGAGGATTGATTATTGTCTACTGAGAGTTTCAGTTAGAACTGTTTTGTTCTAGGTATCAGAGAATTTATGTAAGAAAATTCCAGGGTCATCAATCTATTTAAGAGCCAATGCAATCCTAGGCTGCATTAACAAAGGGCTAGAATCAAGATTACATGAAGTACCACTTTATAAAGCCTTTGTAAGACCACACCTCGCATACCAAAAAATTGTTTTGGTCACCACATTATGAAATTATTAAGATGATTGGGCACTTGGAGGTTAAAATATACAAAGAATGGTTGCATGAATTGTGTTTGGCTAATCTAATGAAAAGAAGGAGTAGGCATGACTTCATAACAGTGTTCCAATATTTGAAGGATTGGAACAAAGAAGAAGGGGTCAACCTATTCTTCAAAGTACCAAAAGGCAAGACAAAAAACAATGGATGGTAACTAATCAAGGAGAGGAACAACCTAGAACTAAGGAGAAACTTCCTAATAGTGAGAACGAATAACCAGTGGAAAAGCTTGCCACCAGAAGTTGTGGTTGCTCCATCACTGGAAGCTTTTAAGAAGAGATCAGACAGCCACCTCATCTCTCCATTTGAGCAGTGAGTTGGACTAGAAGACCTCCAAGTTCTTCTCCAACCCTGTTTTTTTTTTCCTGTTATTCTGTTTCCAAGGTTATTTGGCTTCAGAAAAAAACAACACTGGAATAGAATGGAATACTTTAATGTCAGGGCAGAAGGATGGAAATGAAACTTTAGGATAATTGTTCTATGTATCCAAACTGCCAAACACACATTGGAGAAATATCTCCCCAGAAAGAATCACCTTGGAGAACTGCCCTCTCTCTATTTTTGATCCTGGGGGATACAGTTGTCACAAAAAATCCAACTGTGTAGGCACCCAGAGGAGATATGTTAGAGAATAAAACTTGTATAATTATATGCTGTCTAATACTGAAAAGCTGACAGTCTTTATAGAATGATGTATCATTAGTGTCTTTGCATTTCAAATCTTTGCTAGATATGAAAACATAGAAGGACATATTATCATATCATACTATATCATACTACTAATATATTATCATACTGAACAAATAAAAGAAAAATTATGCAATTTATGTTCACAGAAACGTTTTAGTCAATACCCTGTGTAGCTCTTTTATTCCAACGGATATGTAAATAAAGGCACAATTTCCCCTTTAAAAGAGCCCAATGTTTTCTCTTTTCAAACAACTCCAACCAACATAAGTCTTGTGTTATTTCCTGAACCATCTCTTGTCACTACTCCATTCAGTAGAGTGAGCAAACATGTGGCTAAACCTTTGAGCAGTCCTCAAAGGTAATTATTACCCCTATGTAAAATGTATTTCCATGTTCTGCTCTTCTATGCAGGAGATCTCATTAAAATATATTTCTTTTTAGGAGTCCAAACTCAAGCACAGTTGGTGGAGTCTGTTTGGTGAGAAGACCTCTCTCCTGCCAAGCCCCTGGCTTCACCTTCAGCAGCTATGGGATGAACTGGGTGAGACAGGCTCCAGGGAAAGGACTGGAATGGGTTGCTGATTCCAGTAGAAAGTTATCCTCAGATAAAGTGAAAGGATGCTTCACCATCTCCAGGGACAATGCCAAAAGCCAGCTGTATCTGCAAATGAATAACCTCAAAGCTGAAGACACGGCTATCTATTACTGTGCTAGAGGCACAGTGAGAGGAAGTGAGTTTGAAACCAAGCAAAAACCTTCCTTCCTTCAGAGCAGCTCAGCAAGTTGTCTAAGACTCAATTCCTGGATTAGTCAAGGAGTTTTGAACACTGTCTAGTGAGAATTTCAAGATGTTTTGTTCTAGGTATCAAAGCATTTGCTGTAACAAAATAAAAAAATTTCAAGACAACTTTCCTGTTTGCCAGTTGATCTGGCTTCTCTGGAATGGAATGTAGTTTTTTTAGTGTCAGGGAAGAAGTATGGAAAGAAAATTTTGGATAATCCTTCTAAATATCCAAATTGTCAAAAACAAATTGGAGAAATCGCTGCTGTGATAGGATCTCATTGGAGATTCAAGAAAATGTGTCTTCTGCTTCATTTTGATTCTGCAGGCAATGTTATCATAAAAATCCAACTGCCTATATGCACCTGGAAAAGTTGTGTTATGGAATAAAACATGTACAATTGTATATTTTCTTATTTTGGACCCCTAAAAACAGAATGACAGAGTTGGAAGACATCCTGGAGTTCTTCTAGTCCTATCCCCAGTTCAAGCAGGAGGCCTTATACCATTTCTGAAAAATGGTTGCACATTCTCTTCTTAAAAACCTCCAGTAATGGAACATCCATAACATCTGAAGGGAAGTTATTCCACTGCTTAATTGTTCTCACTGTCAGGAAATTTCTCCTTAATCCTAGGTTTCTTCTCTCCTTGATTAGTTTCCATCCATTAGTTTCCATTTCAACACTGCGGTGGTGAAATACTACCAGTTCAGTCCAGTTCAGTATGAACCAGTAGTCAAAACAAACTCTGACGATCAGTTGACAGGAGAAAGAAAAGTACAGTATTCCCACCCACCCCTGCGCTTTTCTGTTCTTTATTCTCTCAGCTGATTGGTGTGGCAGAGCCTCAGCTGGTGTTTGGAAAGCTGGGCATATATGAAGTGCGTGATCACTGAACCGCTAGGGAAACTGGTAGAATCCCACCACTGATCCACTGCTTCTTTTCCTGCCTTCAAGTGCTTTAGAAAATACTTTGACCAACTCTTCCATGGAGCAATTTTTTAAATTATTATTTCTTAATAATAACAAAATATGTTGTTATTATTATTATACATAATATTAAGCCATATCATGTGGAAATTCCCATTCAACCTCCCACTCCCAGGTAACAGTGCGAGGCAGCATCATAGGGAATCCTCATTCCGCATCCATTTCATTGCTGGTGGGAGAGATCCATGATTAATGTCATTTATTGCTGATGGGCATAGTTGAATATGGAGCCCGACACATAATAGTTCACTGTAAAGGTCTTAAGAAAATATCACATCTCAGGAGGTTACATTACATACTGAGAAGCTGAAGTCCTTGAATTTTTTTTTTTCAAGCCTTGGTTTTACTGAATGTAAACTCCTAGGAAAAAGCAATGGATCCAAACTTTTTACTAAAGCTTGAATGTTAATTAAAAACAAACACATGGAAATGGTGTTCATTGAAATAGTTAAGGCCCTGTCCCACTGCACTTACGGATGCAAAGAGGATGTAAAACATTAAAAAAATCTTGCCATCCGTTGGAAAACGCTATACATCCATTGTGTACTCATTGCATACGTGTTTCATATGCCCTATCCCTCAAGCATCCATCCACTGCGATTTCATCCACACAAGAAGTTTTGAGATGCACAAAACTTTGTGAACTGATGAACTTTCCGCCGTGTAAGATGTAAATCCATGACATACGAGCAACAAACGTTCTATGTCCGTTTATCATCCGTTAAACTTCCACTGTATCCTCTCTGCATCCTCTGGGCATCCTCACAACTCACATCCGCTGCAACTGGAAACGGAAAGAGGGAGGAAACAAAAGATACATGGAACGTCTACACAGCGTTAGTAGCATGGAAATAAAAAGGATGCGCAGTGAATGGCTTGCATCTGATATACATCTGCGCGGCATNAATTTTCACCACTTTTTGGAGTGAATGACAATGGATGGAGCCACCCCTGAAATTTTGCTCGTCCGCTGTGTCCTTTAGTCCATGTCATGTGGGGCTTTTTTAATCCCAACAGATATGTAGATCAAGGCAAAATTTCCCTTTTAAAGGGGCCTAATGGTTTCATTCTATTTCTTGAATCTTCTCCAGTCACTGCCCTTCATTCATTATAGGGAGCAAAAATGTGATTAAACCTAGTGTTCTTACTAGTAGTCATCAGAGGTAATTATTTCAACTATATAGATTTTAGAATGCTAGGGAATAAAACATGTAAATTATACATTGTGTCATTTTGGATATTTTTTTGGGGGGTTATTTCTGTATTAATTCATAGTAAATGTTTGAAGAAAATTTCCTATGTGAGGAGGGTACAGTACTCAATGGGAAGCTGAGAATTTTCATAAAATAATTTATCATTGGGGTTTGTCACAAACAATGTGTTGAGGTGTTTCAAAACTTTCCTGCAAATGAAAACAAAAGGAAGGGATTTTATTTTCATGTTACCAAAACAGGTAGAACATTATGAGCTGTGATGGCACAGTGGTTAGAATGCAATACTAGAGCTACTTCTGCTGACTGACTGCAGTTTGGCAGTTCAAGTCTCAACAGACTCTAGCTTGATTCAGCCTTCCATCCTTCCGTGGTCAGTAAAATTGTTGGGGACAATAGGCTGACTTTGTAATCCATTAAAGAGAGAGGTAAAGCACTGTGAAGTGGTATATAAGTCCAAGTACTGCTATAATAAATACAATTCCAATCCTAGATCCTTGATTAGCCAATTAAGACTGATCTATTTCTAATGAGATCCTGAAGAGTCTTTTCTTCTAGTTATCCAATTAGAGAATTTGCTACAAGAAAATGTAAGATGATGACAACAGCTTGAATATTATAGTTTCATCTTCTCTGTTTACAAGGTGATCAATCTTCAGAAAAAAAATGGAATGGAATATTATCCTTTAGTATCATGGCAAAATCCTGGAAATGAAACTTCAGAATGAACCTTCTAAACATGCAAACACCGTTCACCTCTTCAGGAAACATCTGCACCAAAAAAATTTCCTTGGAGAATATGGAACATACTACCTTCCTCATTTTTGATACTGGGGGCAATGTTGTTGCATGAAACCCCATTGTTGATGCACTTGGTGGAGGTTGGTGTGGGAAGGGAGTTAAAACAACTGTAATTAGATGTTTTGAGGGCTGGACATCTTTTTATTTTACTTTGTAATAATTCAATGAAATTTTATCAAGAAAAGTTTACCTCAGGAGACTTCAATATGAAAATGAGAAATTTTACAAAAAGATGGTTTGTTTGTTTTTTAACCAGGCAAACTTATCTAGATATTTCTAATATTTTCTGGAAATGGAAGCAAAATGAATAGATCATATTATTATATTAACTGAGCATATAAAACAGTTAAAGCCCATGTCACACTGGCCAATGGATGCAAAAAGGACACAGCAGACGAGCAAAATGTTCCATCCATTGTTATCTGCTCACAAAAGGGGCAAAAATTTGCATAACCGGAGCAGATAACACGGACGCGGGGAGGACGCAGGGCAGATGGAAAGCGGATGCAAGATTGGAAGCGGAGCGGAATGGAAGCCCAGCGGATGGAAGTGGATTGGAGCGGATGCGCAACCGCAGGGCTTCTGGGGGGCCTCAGCAAAGCGGACGCGGAACGGATACAGCGGATGCAGAATGAACGCCGAATGGATGAAGCGAAAGCACAGCGGATGCACAGCGGAAGCCTAGCGGATGCCTGCTTAATTGCGCATGCGGGGGGGATGCATTGCGTCAGCCCCACGGATATAACGGAAGCAGCTCGGAAGCAGGTCGCCATTCAGAGGAAAGAACCTGCTGCCGGACGGATTGGCTGCCTTGCCAGCCTGCTGCAAACCTTGCTGCCAGCTCGCCTGCAAGCCTCCCTGCCAGCCTCCCTGCCAGCCTGCTGCCTGCCTTCCTGCCACCTTGGTTCATGTCTGCCTGCCAGCCTTCCTGCCAGCTTTGGTGCCTGCCTCCCTGCAAGCCTTGCTGCCAGCCTTCCTGCCAGCCTTGGTGCCTGCCTGCCAGCCGCCTGCCAGCCTGTGCCTGCCTTGGTGGCAGCCTTCCTGCCAGCCTTGCTGTCTGCCTGCCTGCCAGCTTGTGCCTGCCTAGCTGCCAGCCCCTCCTCCAGCCTTGGGGCCAGCCTCCCTGCCTGCCTCCCTGCCAGCCAGCAACCCCACAACCATGTGGAAGCACAGCAAGCCTCAGCCATCTGCTGCCAGCCCTGGCAAGAGGGACAGGCTACCATCCCGCCCCCTGGCCCTCACTCTTGGTTCTGCTGGCGGCTTCTTCAGCACGGGCTCGCTCTTCTGGGGCTGGGGCTTCTGCTGCTTCTGCTTCTGGAGGACTGATGACAAGCACTCCAGCACCTGCCACCCCCAAGCACCTGACCCTAACCCCTGAGACTGAGCGACCAAGAGGGAGTGCCAGAGACTCATTTTTGTTTTATAGCTTCTGTTAATAAAGTCTATTTATGATTCACACACTTGCTTCATTTCTTTTTTTTAATAAAGTCTTGGTGGAAACTTTTAGAAATGTTTAAGCCTTTGCATGCTTGTGGGATGGGTAAGGATAGCTTTGGAGTGGGTTAGGATACTTGTGGATGGGTAATAGCTGTGGGATGGGTTAGGATAGCAGTGGATAGATAAACCTCCAGTGCAAGCATAGTGGACTGTATGGTCCACCCTCCAGTGCCACACTTATGGCCCTTTATTATCAATAATATGTAATAATTATCCACGCATGTCAACATAAACACAACTCTTTATTAAACACCCTGTTCATTGTAGGCCAACCAAACATACATGCACAATCTCATCAGTGTGATGAGACAGGCTGAAGGAAGCATCCATTAAGCATATCTACCATCCTGTCTTCCACTCCCTGCTCCAGCTGGGGAGTTGCACAGTGTTTCAGGAGGTTGCGCTGCTTCTTCGCTTATGTGAGGCTCTGTTGGGGCCTTGCACATCCTCAGTGTCGATCAGGTTTCGCCCTTGCCTCCATTCCCCAGACTCCAGTGTCCCCATTGCCTTGCTGGACAATGCTGCATGGTGGTGGAAAGTACCTGGAACCTGTGGCCAGGATGCCAAAGGCGTTCTCCACCACCCGCCTTGCCTGGACAGCCTGTAGTTGAAGATCCTCTCTTCACGGGGGAGGAGTCTGGAACTGTAGGGCTTCATGAGGTAGGTTGTGAGAGAGAAGGCATCATCCCCACGATGAAGTAGGGACATCTTGTGTGTCATTGGCAGGGGTTCTGGATCTGGGAAACCCACGATGAATGCCTTCCAGCCTCTCTTGAGGTGACTGGCATTGTATACCTGGGTATCTGAAGATGATGATGATGCTGAAAGAGCCCTTGGAGTTGAAATAAGTGGACCCCGACTTGGCTGCGCTTTGCAGGCCACGTGGTTGCCACCTATGGCTCCAACGGTGTGTGGTAAGTTCCACTTCTGATACCACTGCTCTGCAACTTTCTTCCATCCTTCTTCAGTGGGAGGCACTTTGAGGAGCTCCCCTTGTATTCTTCGATGATGGCCTGCACCACTTCTCTGACCACAATGCTCATGGTGCTGGTGGCACCCTCCATCCGTACTGGCATGCTCCTGTAGGAGGTCCCTGAGGCCAGGTGGTGCAGAGTGAGTGCCACCTTGAGCCCAGGTTCAGGCTGGGCCGGAAGCTAGTGTTTGCCTTGGTCAAACCTGGTGTCAGGCGCTGCACAAGTTCATCAAACATGGCTGGAGCATCCCATGAAGTTCTGGAATGCACAAGAGTCTTCGTTCCTAAGCTCCTACCATCAGCTTGTTGTACAGTCCGTCCTCTGTTCTTCTGGTGAACCATCTTTGGATCCAGACTCTTTTTGGGTGGCTCCTTTTCTTCTCTCAGTAGAGTTCACAGAGCCTGCAGATGGCTTCGCACTGTTGCAGAACAATGGTGGCTGCCGAAAAGGACTTTGTTACCAATCACCGGTGACATGACTGGATGCGCGGAAGAGTAAGAGGCAGATGAATCGGCTGCGAGAGGTCTGCACCCCTGGGCTGCTGTTTGAAAGTGAGATGCAGATGAGTTGCTCCCCCTTTTTATAGGCAATTAGGCAATATAGGCATCCTGTAGGCATACCTGTAGGCATCCTGTAGACTCCTTAATATCCGAGATAGGTCCCCTCTGCGAACGTTTTTTCTGTTTTAAACACTTTGTTTCCATTCTGCATCCACTAGGCATCCGTTCTGCATCCGTTCTGCATCCGTTCCGCTTCCTCCCTGCATTTGGGTGGATGGAGTTGCGCAGGTGCATAGCAGACGCCTAGCAGATATAGCGGATGTGTAACGGATGCGTAGCGGATGCGTAGCGGATGCAGAACGGACGAACTGGATACATTTTCCGCCCAAAAGTTTTGGGCAGCCTAAAACTTTTTGAACGGATGAAACGTCAATAAACGGATGCTGGACCGATAGAGAGGAAGCAAAACCGAGGCAGTGAGTACATCCATTTTTGAATGGATGGCAAGTTTTTTTGTCCGTTTTACATCCCCTTTGCATCCGTTGGTGCAGTGTGACATGGGCTTAAAATATAGATTCTAATATATAACCAGTCCAGAACATTTCCAAGTTTCTCTCAATAGAAATAAAAATAACTTCTCAAGAGAGTATAATATTTACTGGGAAGTTATGACTGGGTTTACAGTACATAACCTACAGTAAACAAAATATTTTGGATAATACACAGATTATTGTTTATTGTTCTGATTGAACTGAGAGACTATATTTGATCACAATATGACTTAGGTTTCTGAGTTGAATGGACCCAACTAGTCTAGTATTTAAAGTATTCCTTGAAGCTTAACTATCATTTAATGTATTTGAGATGTTGCATAAAATAAACAAAGGTAAAGGAAGTAATTTGGTAGCAAACATTGTAAGTCTGATGTTCTCGCCTTTTTATATGATCTGTAAAAAATAAGTTTATTTTCTATCACCTTGAATCATT
Organism: Laticauda laticaudata; assembly: GCA_004320025.1. Taxonomy (NCBI): domain Eukaryota; kingdom Metazoa; phylum Chordata; class Lepidosauria; order Squamata; family Elapidae; genus Laticauda; species Laticauda laticaudata. The sequence goes on along the minus strand of BHFT01034610.1, from coordinate 1,776 downwards.
TTGAGAATTTTTCAGGCTTTTCTTTTACTGAACATACAACAAAATGACCCTTTCTTTTATTAACTCATAGGCAAAAAAAAAAAAAATGAGTCCGANTTGAGACACACATTCCCTTTTAAAGAGTCCCATGGCTTCCCTCTCTAGACAAAAGCCACCAGCATAAACCTTGTGCTATTTCCTGAAATCTCTCCTGTTGATTTCATCGATTCATTAGAGGAGCAAAAACGTGTTTGAACCTTGTGTCCTTACTAACCTGTTTCTCCAACAATACGGCCTCCCCCAATTGGAAGTCCCAGCATGTTTTATAGGCATGAAATGAAATTAAGCCCCTCCCCCCAAATTAAGGCCTATATTAAAACATGTGAAATGGGGGGGAATTGTGGGGGAGCTTGCCGTAAGGAAGTACTTTTTTGGCACACCTGGATATGGTGCTGCCTGCGTTGACCCCGATACGCAGTGCCCCACCAATGCTGAGATCAATATCCAAGCCATTGACGCCTGCCCACCTGCCCAAAGATGCAAGGAGGGGGGAATTAAGTCATCCCTGAAAAGACAGCCTAGCCATTTTTTCGGGGTTCAAAAAAAAATAAGACCTGGCCTTATTATATGAGAAACACAGTAGTAGTCCTCAAAGGTAATTGTTTTCCGTAGTGAAAATTTATTTCCAAGTCATGCTCTTGTATGCAGGAGATCTCATTAAAAGAAATATTCTTTTTAGGCCTTCAATCTCAAGCACAGTTGTTGGAGTCTGGAGGGGATGTGAGAAAACCAGGAGAATCCCTCCATCTCCGGATTCACCTTTAGTAGCTACTAGATGGTTTGGGTGAGACAGGCTCCAGGGAAAAGACTGGAATGGGTTGCAGGCATCTACTCTGATTCCAATAGAAAGTTGTATTCAGACAAAGTGAAGGGACGCTTCTCCATCTCCAGGAACAATGCAGAAAGCCAGCTGTATCTGCAAATGAACAGCCTCAAAGCTGAAGACATGGCAGTCTATTAGTGCTGGAAACACAATGAGAGGAAGTGAATTGGAAGACAAACAAGAACCTTCCTTTCTTCCCAGCCTATCTTTAACTTGATGCAGACTGTTCTGTCCGGAAATAAGTTGTGTGAGACCAGGTTCCAACAAGAAACTCTTTATTCAATTCAATAAGCAATGGTAACGGAACAACAGCTGAAGCCGCAGCAGTCCTTTATATAGCTTGTGGCCAATGACACCACTTTAAATGTTCCCACTGTCCGGCGGGCTAATCGGATTGGTTCTCTAATGGCCAATCCGAGAACAGCCTTTTCAGCCAATCAGAGTAGGGAACTTGGAGCCTACCAAGTTCCATACATACCCCTCCCCCCTTGGTTCAGTCCAACATGCGTCATGAAGTCACGCAGGTAGGTGGGGCTTTTTCAAGTCCTGGTTGACCTGCACAGCTCAGTCTCGGCGTGGTCTTCGAGCGGTTCGGACGGGATCACTGTCTCTCTTTTCCTTCTCCATGGAACCTCCTGGAAGGGTGAGTCAGCCTTGCCGCTCCTCCCTGAGTCTCTCAGGCTGGTTGAGATGGCTCTGCTGTTCCCTCCTGGTTTGCCCAGGTTGGTCGAGCTGGCCTGGCTGTCTCCTTCCAGGAAGGCCTCGCTTCATTCTCCTGCTCCTGGACTTCTCATTTGGGGTTCATCTAACCATGAGTGCACTTTTTGATTTGTTTGATAGTTTTTGTGTAGTGTTGTTGTCTTGTTATGGGATGTTCATCTCTCCCTTTTTTATTATTTTGTATCCCCCCCCCC
>BHFT01034608.1:0-57551 GCA_004320025.1 Laticauda laticaudata | reverse complement strand
CACCTCCCCACTACTGGATGCTCTTCACAGCTCAAAGAGAATGGGCATATCAGGTAAGTACCAACGCCCTTTTTCTCGGAGTTGCGTCAGGTTTACATCATTCTTTCTTCTTTGGATGAAACTTATGATGATTATGTGTCCCCACTGAAAGTTTTAAACAGAGAAGAACTTACATTGACTGGAATAACTGGAAGACTGTTGGAAGAGTCAAGAAGAAGGCAAGATAGAAATCAACTGAGAGAAAGACAACCACAGGAAGAAAAATTGTCTTCAACTGCCTATATTGTTAGGATAACTAACAATTATAGAATAGAGAAGAGAAAAAAGTATTGTATCGATATTAATTACAATTCAGCATGTCAATGTTACAAGAATATAATTATTTGACTTTTTGATGCACAGTTGAGTACTGTATTTAAAAGCAGATTGCATTTGTTGTATTTATTTTTTTCTGCCTTTATTATGTCCATAAATAATTCAAGGCAGCAAAAATACCTAATATGCAATCCTCTTCCAATTTTCTTCATAACTGGGATTAGTTGGTGTGAAAGGGAACAACTGGCCCAAGCTAAGCAGATTACTTTTTCTTGAGCTGATTCCTTCATGTTAAGGTCTCCATTGGAGAGAGAAAGAAATCTTAGCTCTTTCTAGCATGCACTCTTCTGGACAGAGAGCTCCGATCTATTCCAGGGATTTGTTGGAGTAACTTTCCCACTTAGGAAATACAGCCCAGGTGCTGCTATCACTATTGGAATCATTTTGGTTTTTACTGTGCACATTGTCTCCAGTTACTTCTTCAGGTCCTGGTACTTCTCCAGCTTCTCATACTTCTTCCTGATGTTGCTGTCACTTGGCACTTCTCCATCTGTCACTATCACTGTTTTCTGTTTCTTATCTATTACCATGATGTTAGATTGATTGTGTGTTACCTATCAATCCATCTGGATCTGGAAGTGTCATGGCATCCTAGCCCTGTTCTTTTCCATTACCTCCTGTGAAACCCCCCATATGGACTTGGAAAGGTCTAGCCCAAACCTTATGTAGATGTTCCTGTATATAATGCCAGTGCTACTGGTTGTGTCATTCAGTATATGCTGATCCTTCTTGCATCTTTAACCCTGTCACTGCATTGGATTGTCTCTGAAGCCTCTCTACATAGTCTGCGCTTGGATGCTGTCTCGTGAGGTAGACCCTGCATCTATGCTTGAGCAGGGGACTGGATGAGAAGACCTTCAAGGTCCTTTCCAACTCTGTTATTCTGTTATTCTATTTAATGGATCTGGTACTTATTGCCAGTTTTTGTACTGCAATCCCTCAGTACTATATTTTAGTCAAGCCCTTTCCAGATCCTGGAATAATTTCTCACTATCAAACACCTCAGCTGTCTGTCAGTGGTACATTCTATGAAAGGTCTTGTCTTCCCATGGCAATTTGTGTGTTTGATTTTCCTCCCATGTCTGCTGCTGCTCAAGCATTCTCCAGCACAATGATTGGAGAGTCTACGGATGGGTTGACACATGCCTTTCTGCCCGGAGACTGAGTCCATAATCTTTGTCACATCCCCTGTCAACTTGCACTTTCCCCAGTTCACAAAGAGGGTGCAGCAATCTGAAGGACTCAGTGTGTTGGCTTTTCCAGTATTCCTATGCTGGATGAAGGACCTGACTGCCTCCCAGGGAGGGAATGGATTCCTTGGGCGGGGATTGTTGTGGTCCTGAATCCCCCTAGCTACATGCACTCACTGAAATACTCGCCTCCCAAAGGCAGCCTCAGTAGAGGCAAAAGTGTCCAACTTATAGTGGCGCACAAAGGGAGATGGTGAGGACCACGTCACAGTCCTGCCGATCTCTTCAATTGAAGACTTCATTGCCCACATGGTAGTGGTCACAGCACTTCGAGTGGAGTGGGCAGTTAATCGTCTGGGGACCAGAATCGACTGTGTCTCTGCAATACACATCTTTATCCAACAGCCTATAGTCAACGAAGTGACCTTTGAACCTAAAGAGGAAGGTTGGAATGAGACAAACAATGATTCAGATTTCTGGTAAGGCAAAATCTGTTTTATGTACCTGTGTAGGGACCTCCTTTTGTCCCGAGTGTGCCATTTCTGCTCCAGCGGATGAGAAGGACCTGGATAGAAGTTTGGCAACACTCTCTCCTGGACCCGGCGGAACCAGGAGTTGATCTTGGGGACGAAAGAGAGATCCAGATGTAGAATTACCCTGTCTGCATGGAAGGTAGGGAATTCCTCTCTTATGGAGAGAGAGCAGCCAATTCGTCTGGCCGATGTGATGGCGACTAAAAAGGCAACCTTGAAAGACAAAAATTGCAGACTCATCGACCTGAGAGGCTTGAAATGTGGGAAGGTAAGGGCGTGTAAAACCTTAGCTAAGACCCAGGTTGGATGCATATGAATAACAGGTGGCTTTTGATTAACCGCCCCTCTTAAAAAGGAGCGCACCACTGGATGGTGTGCAATGGAGTCTAAGTCCCAATAATTGCATACTGAAGACAAAGCCGTAAAAGGTGGCGGGAGGTGGTGTTAGAGGCGAGAGCCCTAGAGGAGGAACAGGCAGCATCCAAAGAGGAGTTGGCCCAAAACTCGGCTGCTGCCACCAGGTTATTAATATCTTGGTGAATGCGTATCTCCTCTGGGGAAATCCACCTTTGGCCTTCACGAGTTTCATTTCCAGCTGCAACAACTTCCTGCAACCATCTGTCAATGAAAACAGAGCTCAAAAGGGCCTCCGTTTTCACTGGCAGAGGCAACATGGGCCAGTCCTTTGCTGTTTTCAGGGTGGCCCTGCCAGATCTAAACATCCCACGGGCCTTGAGTTTGACACCCTGGGGTAGACAAACACTTGCAATATTACAGTGGCTATAGCACATACCAATTTGAACCATATAAGCATTCCCTGCTAATAGTATATATAACTTTGAGTTTTGTTGCATTTTAGTTGGCATGCCATGAATATAAGCAAACAGTTTTAATCTAGTCATGTTCATGATATTCTATTCAACCTAGCATCTATAATCTCGAGATTACTAAGCATACCATTATATTAATGCTTGCATTTTATGAACTATTAAACATAAACCATGTGCCTCTATATATATATAGTACTTATTTAATCTACTTTTTGAAAACACTTGGAAAATCTTTTTACTGGTTGCTAAAATATTGATTAAAATATAAAGGTAATAAAATTATAAATTACACCCATTGTGAATTACATATTGAATGTGTATTAAACAATAATAAGTTCATCTGATAAGTATTGAAATGTAGAGGCAGTTGATCAGGTACAGTCCACATGAAATTTATGTCCCTTTTTAAAAATAAAAAGGTGTAGAGTTCAGGGCACCTCAGTGTAATGCATATTCTATAAAACATCTCCAGAGAGCATAAAAAAAATCTATTTCAATTGTGTTGAAGAGTAGAAGTAATTTACTGCCCTCTGTGCCTGTAAAAGACCCAGTTCTTTCTATGTATTCTTTAAAAGAAACAGAAAGAACTGTGGCTGTAAAAGAAGTTTTAGGCCCAAATATTAAATAATACTTTTTTAAAAATGAGCCTTCAAACACCAGTACTTTAAAAAATGTATCTGCAAACACCATTCAAAAGCAATGGGCATGATTCTAAATAAATATGTGCCCTTTGCTGATAAACATTTTTTACGTATGAGGCATGAAAACTGTGTGGCAGATTATGACTGAGAATGTTCACTGGTACTCATAGTAAAATTAAATCTGGATAATGAAATCCATTTATGAATAACATCGTATTCAGGTTTCTCATTCAGGCATACATATGTACTATACTCAAGGATCTTGAAATTCAGGTAATTGGTTCTATCTGTAATAGAGTCCTCAAAGGTAAATATTCTGTTCCTGCCCTTAAGCCTTTTCCAAAAGTAGAATTTTAGTCCTCCTGTAATCCATCAAGCTTGTTGCCATTTTCACCCATTATCTCAGTCTCTCTAGCTGAATATCAAGTGTAGTGTTTTGTATTTTTCCAATGCAAAACTAGATAGAACTACTGGAAAACCCAGTAAAAAATAACTTTCATTCAACACAGGAAATAATACTCATATATGAAAGTATGTATTCTATTTTTTCTTTTATAATGTTACACTAAATGTTGATAGGTCAGCAAGGAATCCTGATGCCAGTTTCCAAGTAGATACTGAATATTTGTGATAGCTCAATATGTTGCATAATTTGCACAAAAACTCTTGTGTCTTAAAATATGTCTAATTTTGTGCTGATACAATAAAACCCTCCTAGGAGAATCTTACAAGTTTTCCACATACAGGCATCTTTCTGGAATCTTAAATTGAAATATTTTTGCTGTCTATCACTTATTATCTTCCAGTTTATGTGTAAGTAGTTCTGTCTAGTATTTTGATGAGTATGATTTCAAAGTATTTCAGTTGTGCTCCTTTCATTTCTAGCAAAAGTCTAACACTGCAACTGTCCGTCATATATACTACATACATAAATCTTTATCTGAACATAAGGAGACACCTAACCAAAAAAACCTCCATCATTGTATTTGATGATGCTTGATAATCAGTATTGTGCAAATCATTTACTGTGATGGGATATGCATCTGAGAGGTAATGGAGGAGAGTCTTGGCAGCATAGATCTTTCCTAGGAAGGAAGCAGTACATTCTAGAAAGAACCCCAAATTAAGTGATTGCACAGTCCCAAGGTGGTTAGGGGAAAGCAGAAGAGGTTCAGGGTTAGCCGTACTTTAGATTCTGTTAGGATATATCTATTAGGATAGAGGTTTATAGCTTTAGTTTGGCATGATTATGCATAAGGAAATAAAGAATGTAATTTACTGTGTCTTTGGATTCTGCCTGACATTTACACAGAGTGTGCACTCAAAATATATGTAATTTCTTTTCCAGTCTCCTTGTTAGTGTAAAGTTGCTAATCCATCTTAGATTTTTGCATGGATGATAGGAAGAATTTAATCATTTGCCACTTTAAAGGATCTTTCATTAGCATTGTGGCAAAAAGACCCTAACCCCAAACCTAAATCATTTCAGGTATTGGTTCCAACCTATAGCAAAGATGTAGAACGATTTACCAAGAGTATTCACATTAAGGCTTTAAGGCTAAACATAATTTGGTTGTGAATTCACTAGAAGTGAATGTACTTATGTACTAGAAGTACATAAAATATTTTATATTTAAAAAGAGCATGAAATACAATATTTTAGGATTAAGTTGCATCTACTATCAACCAGTGAAATTTGTAAGAGGAAGCCCAAGGCTCCTGCCCAAGGCAGGACAAGAATTCATGATCTTCTATTTTCTAGCCCGGTTCATTAATCACTTACCCCACATTCATTCTCTAATCCATAATATGAATGATAAAAATGTTATAGCCTTTTTAAAATAGATGCTCAGAATTTGAAATTTTCTGATGCAGACGTTTCTTTAGTACCTTGCTGTTGTTACTGTTGATCACCAATTGTTAAATAGATATTTATTCCAGCAGCTTTCATTAAATTTGGCTGGTTTTATTGGCATCAAAATTACTATTGTATCTCTTTGTACTATTTTTGTCTCATCATTTTAACTATTTTATTTTTTGTTGTATAAGTAGAATAGCCTTGAAATATTTGGGTGAAAGTTATAGATTTTTATATATATTAATAAACACCATTAATATTTAGTATTGCTTTTTATTAACCAGAATTGTACATTCAAGAAAATTATTTTGATTATTTTGATGCTCATTTTTATAGAATCTTTGCATTATTTTGTCCCTCTTTTAATTTTGGTGGCTTCAGTAGAGTTCCACAAGACTTGCCAGGTTTATGCTTGCCATCTGTTTATTAAATAAATTCAATAGCCCAAGAGAGGCTGTATTCTCTCTATTATATCTGCATTGGAAAATAAAAGCAGTTGTCTAAGCTATCACTGTTCCTATTTTAAAGAGCTGCATAGGCATTTCTATGGAACCAGAAGTAACTTTATCCCCATTTTCTTTCTGGCATGCTTTATTCAGTAAGCAAAAAGGATTATGGGAAGAAAATTTTAGTAAAAATGTGGAAGTGAGATTCACTGAACATTTTTGAGATTGTCTTTACCTTATAGGTAGTTTTAAAAATAGACCATTTATGTTAATTTGATTAGCTGAGGGTTAGGGGAACAGAAAAGTAGAATGTTTTTTAATTGATTGCAAAACATAATGTAAAATCAAGACTCCAAATCTTGAAATATAATTTTGATGAATTAAATAAGCTTGTACTGTCAGTACCTTCGATAAATTGTAGGCAGACATTCAAACCAGGTTTTATAGTGACCATATTGATTGCATTTTTTTTTTAGAAGGTCTATTCTATTAATTCAAAAAGCTTAAATTTGTGTTACATTATACCTTCTTGGGTAACAAAACAATGTTATATAGTAATTGGTGAAATTATTATTTCAAGGTGGCTTAACATTTGCCAAAAGTATTTGTGCATCAAATTAATTACATTGTTCAGTTAACTTACCACTGTTGAATAGTGTCTTCTGCGTGTATTGCTACTGTTAAGTTCCATTGAATTGCCAGCTACCAGGGTCTTCAAATAGTCTGCCTAGTAATTTTGAGAATTGCAGTCCCAACACATTAGGAAGATGTTAAACAAACTTAATTTCATCCTGTATTTTATGTGCTTACCTGCAAAAAATTTCTATAGAATTGAGCTAATTTCTGAATTATTATGAAGACTTACTGCAGTAATGCTGTCAGGATTCCAGCAGTTACCCCAATTAAATCATGAGTCTCAAGCCAAACTTCCAAAATTTCAAAATGATTTATTGTACGGCATTGCCTCGGTATAGCTGACTCTAAGACACATAATTCATTGTCACCTTTGATCCTGGTTTTCCCTCATCCCCTGGGTGTATCATAATTCATATTTATGGAATGCACTTTTGATTTTCAAGCTGCCACACTGCTCTTTGTGTAGTGGAAAAAGGGAAAGGGAAACCCCTTTCCCCCTACTATTCTGTTGGCAGCTTTAAAAAGACCATAGGAATATTTTATGAGTTGACAAATTGCATATTTTAAAAAATGAGTTAAACTTTATGGGCTTGTATGAATGTTTAGGGATAGCTACAAAAATATTTTTTCCTCAAAATAGGAGAACAACAGCTCCATTAGAAACTTCGTTAAAATAATCCATTTGGCTGTTACATGAGAAAGCATGCCTAAAAATGGCTTGAGTATTTTGATGGAACAAAAGAGAACATCGTTGAATATTCCTGATGCCTAAAAATAGAAAAGTAACAGAAATAGAGAGAGATAAGGTGTAGGACAAGTCAGCTACTGTCCTGAATTTTTTGCAAGGCAGCAAAATATTTTGTGTATTTTGTGCATGCCCATGATTTTATATTGGGAGCTAATTTCTGCAGAAAATCTAAACAGGCAACTGCCACATCGATCTGAATATAGGAAATGTTATACCAATTTGCTATTTATTAGAAAACATGGGGAAAAGGACCCCAGGTTAAATCCAAGAGAATACATCATGTTGGGAATCAACTTTTATGTTATTTCAAGTTTATGTGAAGCTTCAGGCAAATTCAAGTTTCTTATAGGGAGCCTCATAGTCCATGCTTGCTGATAGTAGCCACCAGTATTTCTCTTCTTAAATGCTTATTTTGTAACACTTCCCACTCTTTTTAGGTAAGAGATGCTGGCCTAGAAACCAAGAGATTGTGAATGCCTTGAGCATGAAAGCTGGCTTGATGACCTTGAGTCACTATTTTTTTTTTAAATCCAACTCAGTTCATAGGGTTGTTTTTATGAGAAAAATAGAAGGCAGGAGCATTTGGATAACAATAGCACTTATATATTTCTTCATGGTGCTTTACAACCCTGTCTAAGCAGTTTATAGAGTCAGCCTATTGCCCTCAACAATCTGGGTCCTCATTTTACCCACCTCAGAAGGAAGGAAGGCTGAGTCAACCTTGAGCCACTCATAACTGAACTCTTGGAATAGGCAATGAGTTAGGCGGCAATACTGCATTCTAACTACTGCACCACCACGGCTCTTTTACCTTGAGTCGATCAAAATATATAAAAGGAGACCGCAGAAGTAATATAGTAAAAATAATGCCAGATTTGAAAAGACAATAGTAGATAGCAAATAGCAATGTTTCTTCTGTGAAGAAGCTGAAGAAACAATGGACCAGCGAGTTACCTAGTGCAAGAAGATCAAGCAGTCTGATTTCAAACAACAGCATGACAAATGGGACACTGGAAGATCTGCAAAAAATACCATTTGTCTGCAAGCAAGAATTGGTGAGACCACAAAAATAGAGAAAGTAATAAAAAATGAAGGAGCTAAAGCACTAAGGAACTTTAGAATTCAAACAATTTGAATTGAGTTTGGGATACAGCATGATAACACAGTTTAGTGTCACTGTGATAATAGTAATTGCCCAATAAATGAAACTATTTAATTGAAGATTATTAGTGAAATACCGTATATACTCGCATATAAGCCGACTTTAGAACGCTTTTTTTTTCTCCCCAAATTTGGGGGTCGGCTTATACGCGAATAAATCTGATTTGCTGGAGCAGGCACTTAGCGTGGCGGCTTCACGCGATGAGTCTTGGCTCTCATCGCGCGAAGGATCGCCGCTGCTTGCCGCTTCCGCCGCCTCCCATCGATCTCCAGCTGATTGGCTGTACAAGCCGCTGCCTGGCAAAGGCGATGAGAGTCTTGGCTTCATCGCCTTCGCCGGGCAGCGGCTTCGTGCAATGAGAGCCAAGACTCTCATCACCTTCGCCCGGGCAGCGGCTTTCGCACAATGAAAGCCAAGACTCTCATCGGCCTCACTGGGCGCGGCTTGTACAGCCAATCAGCTGGGAGACTCGATGGGAGGCGGGAAGCGGCGGGCAAGCGCTTGCGCGGCGATGAGAGCGCAAGTTCTCATCACGCGAAGCCGCCACGCTAAGTCGCTGCTCCAGCAAGTTGCTGGAGCAAGTTGCCATGCTAAGTCGATTTGGGGGTCGGCTTATATGCGAGTTTTTGCAAAATTCCTCATTTTGGGGCAGTTTTTTAAGGGTCGGCTTATATGCGAGATCAGCTTATATGCGAGTATATACGGTATACGAGATTATAAAATTGCAACTATTACAAATTATTTATATCATTAGAAATGAATATGGTTTATTTCTTCAACTTATTGTAAATGAGATTGCATACTTCACACTTTGCTCTCCAGTACATATGATTTCAGTTGTTGCACATCAGATTTAATAAAATATTTAACCAATGAACAGCCTTCATTTATTGACCATTCAAAGTTATGACAATCTTTGAAAAAGTGGTTTACAATTTCTCTCAAACTTAGGACCATTGTACCACCCCTATGATCATATGATTATAATTCAGGCACTTTGCAACCAAACCACTTTTCACTGCCAATTGCAGCACACAATCAGCCAGTTTCCAATAAGCAGCCTAAATTGGGGAAATGACCATATGATTCAGTGATTCGTTTAACACCGATGGAAAAAAAACAGTCAAAAAACAGATCTGATCACATGATTAGGTTTAATGATTGCATTCCTTAGCAACCACAATTCCAATCGCAATTGTAACCATAAATTGAGGACTACCTACAGTATAACCTTATATAACAACTCAAGAAAATTGGACACATAGTGTAACTGAATAAATATTTTTCTCCATTATTAGTTCACTTTCCACTATGCTTTTCATATAAGGGAAAGGGATCAGAATAACCTACATAATTGTGGTCTTGCAAGATGAAAATAATGAATTCTGATTTACTTATAATTACCTATTTTTAAAATGAAAGAAATGTTTATATAGGTTATTTTTGGTCTGATAACTACACTTACACAGGGGTTTTGGATCAATTCTATAGAACTGGTTGTTAAGCTTCTGCACGGTTCAGAGAACCAGCAAATTGCACCACTGGTTGGCTCCTCTCCTCCCCACCCACTCACTCCTTACCTGGTATGACCGCCATCAAACTTACCTGCTATTTTTCCTTTTTTTTTCCTCCACCATCAGCTGTTCAGATTATCAGCTGTGATATTTAGATTAGCTAGAAAGCAGGAAATATGTCCTGCTTTCTAGCTAATCTAAAAGCAGAGCTGAACCTTCCTAGCTTCTATTTTTCAGTGTAGACTCAGGCAGTAGATTGCAGAATGGTAGATCTCTCAGTGCATCTGTGATTCTGTGAGCAAATCAATCTGCCTGCTTTGCCTGATTTTGGGTAAAGCTTGCTCTTTATTTTTATAAAAAATTCAATATTTACAAACATGGTATTTTGTGGGTTAATTTTGTGAGTTTGCCTGCAGGCAAATTTTATGTGACAGACTCAGGCAATAGATTGCAGAAAGGTAGATCTCTGAGTAAATCTGTGATTCTGTGAGCAACTCAATCTTCCTGCCTGCTTTGCCTGATTTTGGGTAAAAGTTGTACTTTTTTATAACAAATTCAATATTTATATAAATATTTACAATATTTATATACAAGCCACTCCCAGCCAGTCACGTTACCACCAAGCCACACTCAGTCAGCAAGCCACATCCACCCAGTTATGTGACCAACAAGCCACACCCACAAATTAGGCCACGCCCACAGAACCAGTTATTTAAAAAATTGAATCCCACCCTTACACTTACATATGTCCATGGTAAAACATTCGTATAAATACCCTATCAAAACATGATCCAACATGTTATTTTTCATTAATTGAATATTTGATTATATGTATCCCAGGTACGTATTGAATTCTTGTTCACACAAATAACTGCATAGAACTTTCTGCCTAGAATGTTTCATGTATCTTGATCCTTCTCTCCCTATAATTAGAAAACTAATTTTCTGTATTTGAAGGGGCTTTCCCTTTTAAATGAGCAGATAAATAAAAGAACAACAATGAGAGAGGAATATCTTTAATTGCCAGAAAATTTTAAGGCCACTGGGGAAAAAATGGAATGAATAGGGAACAATACTATTTCAGTCACTTGCACTTCACCCTTCAGTACTATTTTCAAGAAAACTGCTTGATGATGTCTCTGTATGGGCAGTCCTTTTATAATGGTTGGTCACTCAGTAACTCTTTGAAGTTATGATGGACCACCAAAAGCTACTCAAGACCTGGGTCCACATGGACAGACCAAAAATACCAAAAAAAATTAAATTATATTGGTTTATATTTTAAAATTTATGTGGGTATTCTTTATAAGTGTTTTTATTTTTTACTGCGAAAAAATGTTTTTATTGCTTTCTGAGTAATGCATTTAAATTGCAGTAGAGCTAAAGACAAATGTCACAATACTGTGAATAATGTGTCATCACTTTCATTGGTTTAGGAAGATAGCGGCATTAATAATTACTTTGTATGAGGGAATTTTTTAATCTAACCAATAATAATAATAATTTAAAAGAGATTTTTTTTCTCTTTAAAACAGAAAGTTAACTTGTTAACTGATCCAAGCTGTTCTTTATAAACCTAATTTCTAGCAATAGCCTAAAAACTTCTTAAAGAACATGTTGTATCCATCCATCTATGCATGCATAAGCATATACACACACAAAAATCTTTTCACATGACTACTTGCAGAGAATGATTTTATCAGGATGCTGTCTGTTTTATAAATTTTCAGCAACATGCTGTCTAAAAAAAGTAATTCCTCATGAATTTTATAGCACCTGGTTGCCTCAAGAAAGAATATCAATAAGGAAGGTACTAGCTTCCCATTAGATATTTAAGCATACTGAGGTAAAGAGAAACATTGTAATTTTCATTTCTTAAGCTTTCTGAGATTAATTGTGGAATCCAGTTAGTTTGTGATTGTCCAAATTATATTCATATATTCCAATGAGACTCCTTCAGATCTATAAGAAGGAACCTATTAATTCCATAATTTAAAGGGAAGGGGTGGAGAGAAAAAGTATGTTATCTAAATGTAGTGGCATTCAATTTATATCCCAAAGGTGCTCTTTCAAGAGGCAACTGGACTTTCTGGTTTTTCTTTGAAGACATTTTGCTTCTCATTCAAGAAATTTCTTCAGAGAGCTAAAGAAGCTTCTTGGTTGAGAAGCAAAACTTCTTCAAAGAAAAACTAGAAAGTCCAGTTACCTCTTGAAAAAGCATCTTTGGGACAACTGTGACCTGGATGTCTGAGAATCTCCATAGACAAGCAATTTATAGGTTCTGTACTTACAGCTTTTTATATCTTGTGGAAGTTCTTATTCATTTATATGGTGGTTGCGTTGACCACTATGTTAAACATCTGGTTGCTAATAAATAATAATCTAACGTATTATAGATGTGGTTTGCTTTTCATTTCTTAAGACAAATAATATTTGTTGAGAGACACAAATTCTTCAAATTGAGAAGTAAATCAGAAATATTATTTACAACTAGTAGTACCCCAAAAGTACTATATATTGTTTAAAGTATTCTTATAATTTGTTGTAATCTGGGATTTGCAATTTAATGCTTTCATATTCTAGAGCAGAATAGGTAGAAGGCAATTGTTTCAGAAATACTTGGACAAAAATTAGAAAGTAGTGATAAAACAATAGTTATATATTCCTTTGTTTGGTTATCAAACAATTAAAAAAATATATACTATTAATGTACCAGGGCTTGCATAAAACAAATCAATGGGAGATCTTTAAAACTGTGCTTTGTTTTTAGTTAGCTATTGATTGATCAACATACTTAAATTTAACCAACATTAGAGTTGACTTATCTACAACAAATTGTTCAGAATATTAGGATTTTTAAACCTTTTTCATTATAGCTGTTGTGTTTTATGTATTTGCAGTAAGATTTAGAAGCTGTGAAGCAAACAGAAAAGTCCATTTTGAAAGCAGTGCACCAGCAGATTTCAGAATTGGTGAAGATGGTGTGGTATATGCAGCTAGAAGCTTTCAGCTTTCTCCAGAACCCACTGAATTTTTCCTGTATGCCAGTGACAAAGAAACAAAAGAACAGTGGCAAGTGATCATAAAACTAGGCTTTGATCCAAAAGATTCCATAAAGGTAATATGTCTTAATATATTTTAGAAATATATATGAGGAAGGGGTTCATAATTTATCAATTTTTTAAAATTTTTACTTAATTTTCTGTGTTAAATATTATTAATTTTCTGTAATTTTCTATTGTCTATTGTCAATTTTCTATTGTCCCATCTCACTGAAAATACGGAAGTTTTTTACATTTAACATTTGTCTTCGTACTGGAGTATATTTTTAAAAGGTAGAAATTTAAATTGGAATGTGTCTTTTATTTTAAAAAAGCTAGAAAGCACCCAATATTTATTCAAGCAGTTAAATTTAACCAAAAATAAATAAATAAACGATTTGCTTTTCAGGCCCATCAGTCAAATTTATAACGTTGGAACTTCAGATTTACAAATGTAGCAGGAGAAGCAATTCTGGCAGAAAGCATTGGCTTTGCTTTGTGCCTCAGTACTAAAATGTTGGGGTGTGCATGTGTGTAAAATTATTCATGACTCCACTGCCACTTTAGAGAAAGGAGCCTCCCTCTTGTGTAAAGTGCTCTCAGCCAAGCTGGAAAGCAATCTTGCTCCTTTGCTGCCAGTAAGCATTGAATGTACATTGTTGGTAACCTGCTACTTGTTCTTCTAAAAAGTATACTGGATAATTTATGTCAATAGATCTGTACACAATAAAATTAACAATTATAGGCATAAGATTGAAAATATAAGAAAAAAAGCATGGATTTGATTAATTCATGAAATTGATTTATATTAATATCCCAACATGGAGCAAATAATGAATTTACATTTAAATGATCAAGCGATAGCTCCTGGACTTGGGTAAAGGATTATAATAATGAAAACTTTCATGCTGGTAATCTTGCTTTTTCCAGAGAGTTGGAATTTGCATTGGTCTTTGCTGGACTGTGACTCTCCAAACCTGTAATCATATTTATGCAGTCACAGAGCTTGCTGTTCAGCTAGGATATCATTATTTTTTTCCAGCATGTTTTAACTGCATGACCTGTACATAAGCAAGCCCACATCTTTTAAACAAGATCTCAAATATATCTATTTGTGTATATTTAGTAGGACTTAATAGGTTGTCTTTAATTTCGTATTTTTGGGGACTGTGTAAATTGAGGGAGAGATATTTTAAAATTTTTGTCGGGCCAAGCTACTTGGTTGATTGAATCCATTTGGTTTGATGGGCCAGCATAAACTTAATTTGTTACTCTGTATTTCTAGCATCACCAGCTATATCGCTAGGCTTGCATATGTATATAAATGCTGGGTATTTTTTCTAGGACTCTTAATTCACAACCTGGTCCTGTGCATGCTCACTAAAGTTTAGTTTAAAGGTCAACATAGCAGTGTTTCAAACAAATAAAATAGCTTTCTATTTATTGATTGATAAATTACCTTAGTGCTGCAAGTCTCCAAAATGTTTCCCTATTAGATTATTTTTTGTAAGTTAAGATTACTTATTCATAGTTGCTGAAAACATCTGGCTTCCACAATGTAAAAAGAAAACATTATTTTTCCCATTCCACATTTAACTAAAAAGACTGAATATTGTTTTAAACGGTTGAAGAAATGTTTCTTTGTTTTTGCCACATGCCATAAGCAAGGGAGCAATCTGCAAGCATCAAGAAGCAAAAGCAGAATGCTTACAGATGCAGAGAAGATACCCTGCAGAGATTAATACCTACTGTGTAAAGTGGGCCATCTACAGCATCCATCATGGCTGACATAGGTTTAAAATAATTACAACATTAATTCTATGGGATTTAATAGGGTCATAAATATTTGAGACAGTCCTTACTACTACATATTAAACTTCCTTAGAAACTCAAATTATATTTTAGCACACACAGGTCTAAATTTAATGTACAGTAGCACATTACCTGAAGTGTAGCTCCAACTAATGAGAAATATCTAAAGTCATACTGTTAAATTTGGAATGGCATTAAATAGGCTGCAGTTGGAACATAAAAAGTATAAGGTATAGAACTAAGATCTGATAAATTGCTTAAAACTCACACTTACTTTCTACAGACGTCTGGAAGAAAACAAACCAGGTATTATGTAGATCTTTTTTTTTTTCATATTCCACATCATGTCATTTGTGAGTTTGGGGGTTATACATTGTCTTTGAAAACCTTATTTTACATCATTGAAATCTTTGTTTGTTATGTAAATGTATTTAAATATTTGTATGCTGCTTTCTATTTGAAAAACCTTAAGCATCTAATCTGTACTAATTTTCATTATCTATAATTGCAAGGAACAAAGGAAAATGGAAGACATTGTATTTCCTAGACAACAAAATAAACACAGCGGCCATCTGCAAAGACAGAAGAGAGATTGGGTTATCCCTCCAATCAATTTGCCTGAAAACTCCAGAGGGCCATTTCCTCAGGAATTAGTTAGGGTAAGACAAAGAATATAACAGAAGAGTATTGTTGAAGGTGTTTAATAATATGAGAATTTTTGTTGTTGTTTTTCTAGGCAATTGTTTCCTCAGTAAAAACCTTTGCAGAAGTAATCCCATTAAAATCTTAGTATTATATGTACTGTCAATAGAAGAAGAGAAGAAATATGAAAGAATAAGATAAATATTTTTATTTGTCCTGGTATACTATAAATGGCTTATCAATTTGATAAATAGTTACCCAGATTTTAAAAAAATCAAAAAATACTGAATTATAGAATGTAAAAGACAAATTGTTATATAATAAACCTTCAGACTGACAATATCCATTTAATGGACTTTGCATATAACCAGTAACATTTCCTGGAATTATTTCAAAATACAAGACAAAGTCCTATGTATTCATTTGCTTTAACATAAATCATTTGAAAAATGATATCATTTTTGTAAGTTTATATCATCTGCATAAATTTATGTCATTTTTAAAATGATACCATTTATAGAGATTACAGACATTTAGATTTATGTGGTTGTCTCCTCAAATGGTAAGAATATACACTTTTATTTTACATTCTATCCATATTTTCCATTGAATGGATGTTGGCATGAGTCACTTTAGATAGTAAGATGGGAGGCATATCAATTCAATAAATATTGTTTTTATATTTTAAAAAATAGTAGATCAGAAAGAGTTAGCCTAGGTGAACCCAACACAATCAGTGGTTGCGTAAAATAGTTAAAATCCTTATGTCCAGAAGAAGTAGTACAAAATAGCCAGTTGATGTGCCACTGGTTCTGTAAGTAAAATTGGGATAATAGATTAAAGGCAGAATGGGAGACATAGAGACAGACTGGGAGAGGATAATCTCAAGAAGACTTTCTATCATCGCTACTGTTTGTTATTGCATTGATTCCTTTTTTAGCAGTACTGATCAAGTCAGGCCATGGCTATCAAACATCAAAAACATTTACTGGGCTATCCTACTTTAGTCCTATTTACATGGACTGATGATGAATGGAAAAACACTATCTGGAATAGAATCTTTGCTCTGCACTGTCTGAACATACTGCCAACTATTATAATGGAGTTTCCTTGATTGGAGGAATAATTTCCAGTTGTCTTATGCTTTGTAACAGAACAGGCAGGTTTGTTGGTTACCATGGGTGAATTTCCTTTGTTAATAATACTTGATAAATACATATTAGGCATTCTGTAGATTGCAGGTGCTGACACTACCCTTTAAGAATTATCCATTTATCCATTTATTTATAAATGGTAGTGTAAGAAGTCCAGTGCAGATCACTTTTTAAAAAAAAGTTAACTTGCTAATTTCAATTAAAACAATAAGCTAGATAAGAAAATAATTGATTTCTATGGCTGTTTTGGTGGGGTTTGCATGCATGCGCATATTGATAGATTTTGAGCATCTGATACTTCTGAATATTGTTACATTTAACACTCACCATCTTCTTGATATATAGATCAGATCTGATCGTGATAAAAGCCTTTCCCTGCGATACAGCGTTACTGGTCCAGGTGCTGATCAGCCTCCAACTGGCATCTTTATCATCAATCCCATTTCAGGTCAACTATCAGTGACAAAACCATTAGATCGGGAGCAAATAGCTTCTTTTCATGTAAGTTTTTAACTAACTAAAGAATAAAGTTCAAAATCAAAGATCTTATCTGGAATTATTTTCTCAGTTTTAGATTTAAAATTATGTAAATGGAATTACTTGGCTAATTTAACAACTCGGATTTGATTTAATGAATTAGACAAAAGAAGCAAATTGGGAAACTCTTATTATAGTTTATTTCAATTTCCGGTTACAAATTCAATCACGTAATTTAGAAGAAATGTTTTTGATGTGAAAGTTTTATATGATTATTAAATGGTGACAGTTATTTCAGAAATAAAAAAATAAATGTACCATGAGATATTTTTTTTTATTGTGTAGTACATTTAAATCTAAACACCTTTGGGAATGAAATTAATTGCAGAAGAGAAGATATAGATAGGAGGGTGCATGGATAAATGGATTATTTAAAAACATTTCATGTTTGATAAATATTAAAAAGTGAAAAGTGAAAGAGAAGGACATCTGAAACAGCACAATATGCCATCTAAATTGTCGTAGCTTCTGGCAGCAGACTCCACTGATAAATTTTGCTTTGGGTGAAAAAGTATTTTCTTGGGCTATCTTACAAATTTGTTCCATTTAATTATTTTTATACTAGTATTATGATAATAGGAAGGAAATTTTTTTCTACCCTCAGCTAATTCCTCCTGCTTCTGCTCCACTTTCTTTTCCTTCCTTCTTTCTACCCTTTCTCCTTCCCAGTATGACTTTTTTTTTACTGCTCAGAAATGTTTTGTCTTGTTTTTCTAATTTTAGGCATTATGAAGTTTTGATAATTCAGGACATTACTTTTTAAAAACTGTTTTCAAGTGTTGGAAAAGCTGGTTGTCCAAAAGAGGTTAAAAAGAAGACAAAACAAATAGTGTTTAGTCGATTCTGTTTGAATGTCCTGCCAGCAACAATAATTACCTTGTCTGAGGATACCTGTTGGAGGTTTTTCTGATTTTTTTAAAAAAAATATCTTTTGCAGCTAAGGGCACATGCTGTAGATGTAAATGGGAATCAGGTGGAAAATCCCATTGATATCGTTATTAATGTCATTGATATGAATGATAATAGACCTGAATTCCTACATCAGGTTTGGAATGGGACAGTCCCAGAAGGATCAAAACCAGGTAAAATATTAGAAACTTAATCATTTATTGTATATTAAATGTTAAAATGCAAATTTTAATATTGTGGAACCTTTTAAACATTTTAAATTACACTGTTTAAAGAAGTATAAAAAAGTTAAATTGCATTCATCTCAATAAAGAAAACTGGCCATGTTTTAGTTAATCAGTCACATCTGTACTGGGAGTAGACAGAGCTTGCAGAAGCTACTTCTTAATATCTGTCTTCACTGACTCAAAATAGCTTAATTCAATTCACTGGATTAGACATAGGACAAATTTTTCCATAGGAGAAACCAGGTCTGGATCTTGATTCAGAGATCTGAAATTCCATGTTTCCTGGTATTGACAATAAGAAGTAAACATAATTATTTCTGAGATAATTACTACTTTAGCACAAATTTGCCATAAGTCAATGCTGTACTTTGTGTATTCTTTCTGTTGTAAATATCTGTTTGATATGCCATTATCCAGTAGAATTGCAACTGCCTAGGTTTGTAATGTGTATTTTTTATAATTTTGCAAATTTTAATTAATTGATATTTGTTTCTGTTCCATGCTTAGTTGTAAAGATGACAACAGTGATAGTCATGACAGTATTACGTTATATTTGGACAAAATCTACCAGATAATTCTGGCTTGATTTGATGCTTTGGACTGTCTGATCCTTCCCAAGGATATATAATAGTTTTATATTAACTGTTCCACTTAATGTAACATTTTGCAGTTATGAGTTATCCATTCCTATAGTGTCCAAATGCTTTCCAGACCTTTTATTGTTATGGTTGGTCACACAGTCAATCAGATTAGGCATTTTACCACATATTGAATATTTCCTGGGGATCTGGTAAATATTGTTTGATGGTATTGCTTTTTATTGTTGTTGTATAACAACCAAATTAAAATAGTAGTATTTTTACTATTATTAGAAAATTGAAACTTGACTCCAAAGCTTGTGGTAACACCATCATGTGTTTTAAATGGTAGTATACTAATGAATTGCAGTAGAAAGAAGTAGATTTAGAAGTGGAAGGCGTGTAGTGTGGAAAAAAAACCTTAATAACACAGTCACAACATTGGTATATTCAAAGCTTTATTATCTTATCGTAATGTTAAAAATAATTCTTAATATACTATTATTACCATCATGCTGCAAATATGATGATGGATAGCCACTGAAGGAAGAACAGCTGGCCTAAAATCATTTAGTTAGATAGTTAGAACAAATAATTTCCTAATGGTATTTCTGAGTCTTAATTATCAAGCAACATGCCAGAAATTATTTAGCTATGACCAGTGTATTAGCAAATAAAACTGTATCTATTAGTGGAACAGATTTGTATCTTTTTGCAATAGCCTGACTAGCAAATCAACTGTATATGTTACAAAATCTTCTGCAATTGAAAGAGATGCAGGAAGAAAGCATAGATGTGAGTACTGTCTTGCTGTTTTATGCAGTTTTATCAGCCCATTGGGAAGGATAAGATGAGGCAACTTGATTGGAACTGTGCTTTATTGATACAGGCAATTGTTCCAAACTCTTGAAAGTCTAACAGCATTTTTCCTTCCCCTCTCTTACACTCAGCCATTATGTTTTCTCCTTTTTTAATGCATGCATGTGCACTCCCACGTTAAATTTGAAAATGTATAGTCAGTCATGGCAATAGACAGTAAGATTAGGTTAGATTAGGACTGGGGAAACTATATTCTGCCATGGAAATACTCAGGGAGGCTTTGGGTCAAGGATCAATCTATTTTGTCTTGGATCAATCAATCTTATAATTGTGAATAAAAGAACCTGGAAAGAGTGAATTATATTTATGTCTTCAGCTTTTAGAATAGCATTTTAGAAAGCTAACAAATAAATACATTGCTGTAGCATAGAAAGATGTAGAGTATACATGTAGATCTGGACATCTATTTAAACAATTTCTTGTAAATTGCTGGGATGCTATATTGTCCAGATAATATATCAGCAACTTCAACATTTAAAAAATTCAAAATCATAGTCTGAGTTTACATTTGGGTTTTGACCCACATTGCTACTCTAAAAGGAAATATTGAATTAAAGAAAATGAATGTGTGTGGATGTGTGTATACATACATACATACATACATACATACATACATACATACATACACTTCATAATACAGTACAAAAATAATTTTTTTAAAAAACTTCAGGAGATAAATTGTATGCTGAGTGAATGGTGAAATTATATAAAATTTAAGAGTGTGATTTAAATTTAAAAGTGTGATTTATAGTAAGCAAGTAGATCTAGAGAGAATCTGTACAGTTACACAAGTCTGTTTCTGACTTGGATAAGATAATTTTTGATTAACTCTTAACTTGGAGGAATAATTTATTATTTATGTATTCGGTATATTCTGGTGGATATTAAACAAACTCAAGAATGATTTTTTTTCAAATATGATGGACGATAATCCAGTGATTATGTGGATTTTAATAGAGTTTGATGGTTTTCTTTCTCCTTTAGTATCATTTGAAATTTTATGCTGAATAAATGTTTACTCTCCTATCCTTTAATTCTCAGTCCTGGATCACTTGTCAGATTTGTCCTGAGTGTATACTAGAGGTTACACCCACTTTTAATTGGTATGTTCTTTCATGGCTTTTTTTCAAAACAGATTATATATCATCACATGCCAATAACTCTTATTGCTTCAAAATCTGCAGTTTAAATGGTCACCAGAAATGCCATTTATGATTATTTCAATGATCCTGTATGTTGAATTAACATTTGAATTGAATTGTCTTATAATATAAGCTGTAGCTTTTCTATAAGCTAAGTCAAAGAAGCAACAATTTAAACACAATAATTTACTTTTGCTTTAGCAGTAGGTAAATTTTATAAACACATAGCTTCTTTCTTAACAATTTCTTATTAATTATAGGTCTTAGGGAAACTGCTTTGATTTGAAGGAATATGATGTGTTTTGTCAGAGGAACATTTAAACTAAGGTTGATACTTCAGGGTCCCTTAGTAAGATGCAAGTAAAGTGTTTGTTTAACTCAGAGAATTATTGGATCTTTCATTAGGTACTTATGTGATGACTGTCACTGCTATTGATGCTGATGATCCCAATGTTCTGAATGGAATGCTGAGATACAGAATCTTGTCACAAGCCCCAAGCACCCCTTCTCCAAATATGTTTACAATCAACAATGAAACAGGTGACATTATCACAGTTGCAGCTGGACTTGACAGAGAGGTGAGAAGGTCTAACATAACACATTTTAAATTTGTTTGTCTTACATGAGAAGCTGATTATGAATCTATACTAAGAGGTTGAAAAAATAATTGAGATTTCATTTCCTCTTCTTTCTCCCTCTCTCTCTCAATGTAGATATAGATATTTTAACATAATTTTAGCTTGTTTCTGGTTTCATCTTAGGACAAGGAAGTCATATGATGGGCTTGGTTCCTTTTTGGACCCTGTGATTTTCTGGAATCTCAGAAAGCACTGATTTTGTGTAACAAATTGCCCAAAATACAGTCTACCATCCCTACCATCCTTGTATGCATATATGGAAAATAAAGAAACCATGTACAGTAACTTTTTATGCATTTTTATTCAAGCAACCACCATATACAGCTTAATGAGAAAAAAAAGCACCTATATCCCCATAACAAGCAGGGCTGTCTCCCCCAACATCCATAAATCAGATCATGATTACCATTTATCTCTCTTCTCCCACAGACATAAAAAATAATCTTCAGAATAGAAAAAATGTATCTCTTACTGAACTTTTCCTTTCATTTATCAATCAATCAATCTGTATAGCTTCCCATCTGAAACCAATAACTCCGGATGATAAATAATCATAAAAGCAAATAAAATAATTAAAACACAATACCAAAAAAATACAAATAACAAAATATTATGATCTGTTGGTATAAACATAGCTAAGAAATAGAGCTCTTCACACATGTACTCAGACGTATACCCAGACACATAGCCAGGTCTGATAGGCCAACAGGTTTAGGGCCATCCTAACTCAGGAAAGAAGGTGTCCCAAGTGCAGAGATTATGACAGAAAAGGTGTGTCTCCCAATCCCTGCCAGCTGACATTTCTTGGTTGATGGGACCTGGATCATGTCCATCCTGCCGGACTGGATTAGACAGGTTGAAGCAACGAGGAGAGCATAGTCTGTCAATTAGCTCAGTCTCAAGCCATGAAAGGCTTTAAAAGTGACAACCAGCATCTTGAATTGCACCCAATTCTGACAACCAATAAAACCTATGGAGATGATAGTATGATCAATTTAAACTAATTACATTTAAACGTTATTTAAATAACTTGGTTTCCCTTAAACATAGACACTCAGTAGGGCATTTTAAAAAAACTTTATCTGTATAAAAAAGTAACATTTTTATATTACTTTAAGAAATGAAAGAAATGAAATACATTAAAAATTCATTATAAAAAGTTGATTTTCCAGAAATGGTATTTTTTCTTTAAAATATATAACAATTTTAGCTATATCAATAAATGATAGTAAACATGGCCATAACTTTGTAAAGCAACATCAAAAACACCTATCTTTATTAGTTTCTTTCATGGAGGAAGTGAACTTTATATATTACTAACTCTATATCAGTCCAAGAAGTTCTAGGATTGCTTAATCCTATTTTTTGAATATTGTGGAAAATAATATTTTTAAGAACTGATAATGCCTCATATCAAATATATTACCAAGAAGTTGCCAGTAACTACATCATAAAATTAATTATTAATTAATTTAAAATAATAAAATGTATTAAATTATTTTCAAACAATTTAATTCCTGAAGCAAGAGAATTCCTCTTAGGGAAGAATGTGTTCCTCTGCCTTTGGCTTCATTCCAATAGTGTTTTAAGAACAGATTTTCCCACCTCCAAAAGCTCTTTTTTGACAAAGCAAAAAAGAAGCTAGCTGTGCTGTTGACAAAGAAAAGCTATCTCGTTCCTAATGTTTAACATGAATGAAATAATTTAGTTTGGGTTTCTTGGGTTTCTCTTTTAGGGACTAGTTTCTGCTATTCTTGCCTCCGCTGGTTTCCATAGTGATATTGGAGAAGTTGTTGCCACCGTTACTCTCCAGTTCTCCTCACCACAGAGCCTTGGCATTTTGAATCATTTGCCAAGAATGTGCCCTCCCATGCTTAGTTCTTATGAGCCTTTTTAAAAAAAGATACTAAAGCCCAACCTACTTTAGTTTTGACTATTGCCCAGCATTTGTGTTTTTAAAAACAAAAAAATATATTTTTAAAAAGTGCCTTTCAATTGATTGTTGCCTGCTATTAAAAAAGCTAGTGTAAGATACAGTTTTTCCTCACTTAAAAGCTACCAAATAAGGCAAAAAAACAGTGCTTTGGGATTTTAGTGTTGTTCATTCTTCTTGATTAGTGCAAGTCCAATCTCAGTTTAAGTGATATTAATAGGAAGACCAATGTGATAAATACACTGCAGTACACAAAAATGACTTTATTCAATACTTGTTATCACCTTGGAATGCTGGCTTTATCTACAGCTGCTCTTGATGTCTTTGTATTGGTGATTTTTTTTAGAAAGTACAACAGTATACATTAATAATTCAAGCTACAGATATGGAAGGAAATCCAACATATGGTCTTTCAAATACGGCAACTGCTATCATCACAGTGACAGATATCAATGACAATCCCCCAGAGTTCACCGCCATGATTGTAAGTATGCAGTAAGGAAAAGGGAAGTTGAATGTGAATAGTTCTTACTTGCTTGCTTATTAAACTAAATTCATTGAACATGTTTCTGACTTATGAGAACTTCAATTCCATATTTGCATCTTCTCTACATCAATGGAGCCAAGCTGTATTAGCCATTCAGCCATTAAAGTCAGACTATCTGGCCAAGCTCAGGAAGACTGGTCTAGCTCATTAGAGTCAGAGAGACGTTACTTCTTTTAAAATGTCAACTATATATTCCCAAGTATTTCTGAATGAAGATAATAATTTAGGATTTTCAGTGCTTCGATAGAGAAAAATGTGATAATATTTCAAGGATACTAAGCTGGCATCTTGTGCATAAGTATGTGTGCTTTATATTTTTAGTTCTATGGCGAAGTTCCTGAAAACAGAGTGGATGTTATAGTAGCTAATTTATCTGTGACAGACAAAGATCAACCACACACACCTGCTTGGAATGCAGTATACAGAATGACAGGTGGCGATCCCACAGGCCGGTTTACCATTCTTACTGATCCAAATAGCAATGATGGGTTGGTAACTGTTGTGAAGGTATGTATTTTTATTTGTTTATTTATTTTGTCAAACAATTATTAGATAACAGGTATAAGTATAAACATGGTTATAAATACATGAAGTGGATATGAATAAGAAAAAAAAGAAACAATAGTACAGGGATGGTAGGCACGTTTGGTGTGCTTATGCATGCCCCCTACAGACCTCTTAGGAAAGGGGAGAGGTCAATAGTAGACAGTTTTTGCGGTATGGGGAAAAAACCAAAGAGTCAGGTAGAGTATTCCAGACATTGACCACTCTGTTACTGAAATCATATTTCCTGAAATCAAGTTGGATGCAATTTATCTTTAGTTTGTGTCTATTTTGTGCTCTTGTATTGTTTTGGTTGAAGCTGAAGTATTCATTGATAGGTAGGACATTGCAATATATGCTATTTGTCAAGTTAAGTATGAACAGATATAGGGCATTGACTACTGAACTAGCATTTATTGTTAAATAAGAAAAATAATTAAGGGTAGATTTATTTAAATACAAATATTTGGAAAGGCAAAAATTACTGTAGAAGGTTCTATGGAACTGATTTTAAAAATTAAAATACTAAATAATCTAAATTGCTTGATGTTCAACTTTCTTTGTTCTTTTCCAAATTGACTAAATAATATTTTCAAACTAAAAGCAGCTTAAACGCTTCAGTACTTTTGTCAAATATATTTAATCAAATATTATTACAATGTAACTTTGCAATTCAGTTTAGGATTATTTCTACATAATTTAGTTTAGGATTATTTTTACATAAAAGAAAGTGGCCAAATTGAACTAGCTCAAATCTACATATTAAGAAATCTGGTAAGAGTTATGTTGTACATTTTTTTAATTTGCAACAAATGGACTACATCAATGATTTCAAAAAAGTTTAGATCACAAAACCTGTTAATTAAAAATTATAAAAACTCTAACCTAAAAAATGGCATCCATGGCTGTATTCACTGATTCACCATTTTTATTGTACTTTATAAAAATAGCTAAGAATAACCTTGTATTCAACTGAATTTTTTAATTTAATTTAAGTTGAGTAGCTATTAAGAAATAGCCACAGAGCTAGCAGCCAATTGTTGCCGATCAACAATTAACATAACCATCTCACAGGTTCTGACAATCCAACTCCAGAGGAGGTTTCAACCAGTTCACACCTATTCGGGTGAACCAGTAGTGGTTATTTGGCATGGGTCGCCAAGCCGGTGGCGACCCCTGGCTGGCCATGTCCCCAACCGGATGCCCAATCGCTCACTTGCCCCGATCACTCTCCTAGCTTTCCATTACCCACATCCTTTTTCTCCCCGGGGAAAAGGAAGAAAGTCATGGACACTGCAAGTATCGCTTTCCCCTTGTGAGATAAAAGTGCCTGGAATGAGAGGGAGTGCAGGCTGACAGAGGGGGTGGGGGTGAATCGAGCCTTGGAGCACTTAAAATTCATTTTTGAAAGCAGGTTCCTTTGAAAAATTCTCCAATGATTCCCCATGGACACTACAAGTATCGCTTTTATCCGTATGAGTTTAAAAGTGCCTGGAAAGAGAGGGAGTGTGGGCTGACAGGAGGGGTGAGGGTGAATCGAGCCTTGGAGCACTTTGCAACGTAAAAGAAGTGCATTTTGAAGCAGGTCCTTGAAAAACTTCACCAAGGATTCCCCATGGACACTGCAAGTCTTGCTTTCCCCTCTGTGAGTTAAAATGCCTGGAGTGAGAGAAGGAGTGCCGGTTGACATCAGGGGTGGGGAATCCACTCCAGCCTTGGAGAAAAGAGCTGCTTCAAAAATGCATGTCTGTTAAGCTACAAAAGTGCTCCGTGTGTGTGTGTGTGTGTGTGTGTGTGGTGTGTGTGTGTGGTGTGAGAGAGAGAGAGCATGAGAGAGAGAGAGAGAGAGAGAGAGAGAGAGAGAGAAGAGAGAGAGAGAGAGAGAGAGAGACAGGAAAAGAAAGAGAAAGGAAAGAAAAAAGAAAGAGAAGAAAGAAAGAAAAGAAAGAAAAAGAAAGAAAAGAAAAAAGAAAGAGAAGGGAGAGAAAAAAAATAAGAGAGGGAGAGAAAACTGTACTATTATTTTTGATTGTTCCATTATTTATCATGTATTAATATTTTACACTGTCCCTACACCTAGAGTGATTTTTCTGCCTTCCTTTTTTCCAGGGCTACCACATATTTTCAGTGTTTACATGCATTCAATGTCAATAGTCCAGAGCATAAAATACACATGTGTTAACAAGAGTTGAAAGGGACTTTGGAGGTCTTCTTGTCGAACCCCCAGCTCAGGCAAGAAAACTGAGGTTGCCAAACTGAATAGGATCCTGGGGAAAGTGTCAGAATAACAGAATGACACTTAGAAGGGACCTTGGGGTGAATCCTATACCATTTCAGATAAATCGCTTCCAGTCTTTTCTTAAAAACTTCTGGAGAGAGGCAGTTCCACTGGTTAATTGTTCTCACTATCAGGAAGTTTCTCCTTAGTTTTAGGTTGCTTCTTCTCTGTTCAGTTTCCATCCACTGCTTCTTGTTTGCATTCTGCTTCTTTGGAAAAAATACATTGTCCCCCCTTTCTTTGTGGCAGCCCCTTAAAAGCCTGTTGCCTATCACACTCTGGGATAAAGCATGTAGCCATTTCCTCCTTTCAGTTATCCTTGCAGATAATTAAAGCAAAATCAAAAAAGGTGAACAACATTTTTACAGAACTATAGATAAGTTGAGGCTGGGTGACAAGGAATGGCTGGGAGGGAAGAGGCCAGGTGAGGCACCCTTGATGTGAGTGACATTGAGTTTGCCACATCCACCCAGTCACATGACCACCGAGCACACCCACACAGTCACATGACCACCGAGCCATGCCCATCCGGTCACATGACCACCAAGCCATGCCCACCAAATAAGCCATGCACACAGAACCGGTAATAAAAATCCCACCACTGTCCAACTCCTATACTTAGACACACATCCCTGTCTTCATAGCTTTGCAAATATCTTGCATGATCAAGACCAATGTAATCTAGGGCATAATGTTTCAAAGTGTAAGCACCACAAAGAAAATTATCTTTTCTGGGTTTTCACAGGAAGAAATTTCTTAACCAACAGGACCAGTTGTATGTCTGTCCTGCCAATCTAACGGGAAAGGTTCAAGTGTTTGGGAAGAGACAAATAAACCAACTCAATGCTGTGAAGGGCTTTTCGGGTGACCCACCAGCATCTTGAATTTAACCCAGAAACATACCAGTAGCCGATTCTTGTCACACAAGAGAGGTATTACACTGAACAGTTCTTATAACTGTACTCACAGCACCACATTTTTGAAGCAGCTACAGTTCCCGCAGGCTCTTCAAGAGCAATGGAATGTAAAACACATTGCAGAGTTGACTGTGGCTTGATTATGTGCCAGAGCCATGTAGTTTTGCTAGGGTTAAGTAGGAGCCTCTTCTTCCCCATTTAAATTCTTAGTCTCCACACACCAAAAAATACCTCCACTGCATCAGTTAGTTGGCTTAGGGTGGAATTACAATGTGATATGTCTTCCCTATTGTTGGATGATCTCATCCTTCAGCTTTAGATGTCATGGTACACTGGGGTTCCATATAACATAGTTTGAAAAACCTGAATTAGATCATGATATTTAATTTATAAATATCAGAATTCTGATTGAGAGTAGTAGATTTTAATTTATTTGTTGGTTTATGAGTCTGACTTGATTTGCAGTTGCTAAAATCAATTACATTAATTTTTAATTAATTAATTTTTAATATGTAGCCAATTATGTTATTTAGGATCAAACTATATGTGCAAGCAACAGATTAATTTGTTTTAAAATCTCTCCACTGAATATAAATCTGCAGGTACAAAACATAATGTAATAGAAAAGTAGTGGCATCAAATGGAGATTTAGATCAATTATCTGCAATATGAACTTCCCATGGTCTCTTCCTTTTCCCCCCTATTTGGGATCACTGCTATTAGCTTGAAGTTGAACTAAAAATGGAGGGGTATTTTTACTTCAAGCTTGCAGTTGAAGTAAAAATGGAGTTTGAGAGATAGACTTCAAAGTGGTCTCATGATGCCTCATAATGTTTTCAAAATCATTCTCATCTGTTTAAATATGATGTGCCAAAGTTACCTTTAAACAAATACCACACTTAATGATTGCAACATTACAGATTGCTACATCACAGATATTCAGTAACCTAAGTGGAAAGTTTTCATGTTCATTACTTTAGTTTACAATAATAGATCCAGCCCTGAAGCGGAAAAGAAGCATTTATGCACTATGCCAAAACTATATTTGTAAGGTCATTCGGTTTATATATATTTGATAATGATAGAGAAAAACAATCCTTTATGTTGTCATTCTTCATGACATGTAACTATTGCTCAGGCCAAGCTTCTCATTTGGTGAATCAAAAATGATAGATTTTCTAGATATTTTAATTATTACATATACTAGACTTCATTTCCTTGCATGAAATATTCCCAAGCACTCAAATCAAAGCGAAATTAAACTATAATAGCAATATTGTAGAATATTCTTAGTAATAGTAAGAATAGTAAGTACTATTCTTACAATAGTAAGATAATCACTCTTCATATTTCTAGATTATTTTGTTGTATATTTCCCAAATTAGAACATTTTCATAAGAAGTACATGATGGTGTAGTTTATATTCGTGCATAAATGAGCCACTCAAACTAAAAAGATCTGAAAGGAAAACAAAACAGAAAAGCTAAAATTGAACTAAAGTTATGTAAAGAGGACGAAATGAAAGGCTCAAAAGTATAATCTGTTTGAAGCAGCTCAGTTTGCTTCAAATTAAATTATTTTAGGCCTGTCAGAATACAAGAAAGAAAAAAAATGAAGGTAAATCAGGATAAGTAAATGTAGAAGAATTCCCTAGAGAAGCACTAAGCTCTTATTAGCTCTAATACAGTGTAATGATTCCTGAAGGGGTTATATTTTATTTGGTAAGCGATCCCTCATTCCATCAAACGATGTCTGATTTGACAGCATAAACAACTAAATGTGGAATATGTTTGCAGTTTTTCACTTCAGGATGCTACTAATAATAATCTTTTAAAAATCCTTAACAACTATGAGAGATTGAAAATCATATGAAAGAAAAAAAATGCAGACATTAGAGAAGTTCTTGATTTTTTTCCCTTTTTTAGGCTACAATACTTTCAAATATTAGACCCATGCTATGCCTTCAGCAAAATTTCCACTGGTCAAAACAAAAGCTTAAGAAATATGCCTAACAAAAGACATATATAATCTGTTCACATTTGTGGTTGTCAAAGGAAAATATCTTATGACATGAATACAGCTTGGGTAGAAAATATATATACTTTTACTCACAAAAATATCCTGTCGGTCTAATTCCAATTCTCAGCTTCTATTACTGATTACATAATGGTAATTACAGATCTTCAGGGCCATTTCTGCAGTTTCAGTTAACATATAAAATATGTGAAAATGGCATCCATAGGAGATAGTTCAGGAAGGGGGCAAGTAACAATATGCATTATGACCTCAAAATGAAGCTGGCTCTCATTTAATTGGGCAGAGCTTACAATGTAATGTTATTGGGCAGAGCTTACAATGTAATGTTATAACACATACTTCAACACTTCAGTTTTGATAAAGATTAATTGGACCAAATCTAAGATTAATAATTTTTCCAGATCCATTTTGAGCTGCTCTTACTCAAAACATAATGATTACAGCAACTGTTCACAACCACTATGAAATTCAACATAATAATTCATTATTTATGCCATATATAATGCATAATAAATCTGGTCTTTAGGGTATCTAATACTGAATTCGTTTGATACTAAAACACTGAGATACAATACAAATAATTTTATAAATGCAAAATAGCAGTTAGATAATTCAACCATAAACAAATTCATTACTTATCAGATTAAAAAAACAGAATCACAAGGGGAGCTGTTAAAAATTCAAAACATATTTTAGTTGTCCCAAATTAGAGAAAGTAACATCCAACAAACATGTAGTTTTCAAAATACACATTAAAAATATCCTCATATGTATCTTCCAGCTGCCCTTTGAAAGATGCTGACTACTTACAATACTTAAAGTACAATTAAAAAACAGCTTCATGTGGAATGAAACAGTCTTTCTCAAACTAGAAAAATTCCAGAAGCTGTTGAAAACAACTGCAAATTGAAATAAATTAAGTTCATAGAAAAGAATATTAGAGACTGTTCTAGCCCACATATTTGTTCCAATTGGCAGATTTCCATGGATAGACCCTTGTAGACCATAACGGAAAGGCCTGAGAGTAGCATATTTAGGTTGTGAATATTCCCTCTTCAGGTTATGCATATGTTTTTATGAGACCTTAGAAGGTATTACAGTTCCATACTGATTTACAGAATGAAATACACAAAGTAAAATGATTTTAAATAATCAGAATCAGGTCTACATTTGAAATGCACTCAACTTTTATCCAAATTAAAAGTGAGCCCACCACTTCCTACTTTTAAAGTCATTTTTCAAATAGTTTTCACAGAGATTCTGTTTAAAAGACAGTTGAAATATTTATAGCTCACTTGTACCACATAAAATTCAACAGAACACTGAAGCAGTTTGTTTGTGCTGTGAGTAAAAAAGTGTCATCCTCTTCAAAATAAAAACGAAATAGTCTGAGTAAACACTGAACTGTTCTAAAGTGAATCATATTAGTTTACATTTTGATTGGTTTACTGATTGATTGGTTGATCGTGTCTCATCTAGCATAGTATATTCATTAAAAATGTAAGCTACTAGACATTTATCTCATGCAAGGGAGTTTGGAAGAGGCAGTCATAATAGCTCTAGAACAGGGTGTCCAACTGGCGGGCCAGATGCATCATGTGCAGGCCATGCCCACCCCAACTCCGTGAATGGAAAAACGTCACATGTCAGCAATGTTTTGTGGCAAGTTTGACACCCATGCTGTAGAGGGTAAGAAGCAACTTCAAAAATGAGGAGGTTGTGTTTTAATAATAATAATAATAATAATAATAATAATAATAATAATAATAATAATAATAATAATAATAATAAGTACTTTTTATATAGTTTGTTCCTTCCATTTGCAGATCTCAAGAATCTTAAAAAGAGATATTTCTTTAATATTAGAACTTTTCTTATATGTGGATATTTTTTTGTGTAGCCTATGACTAAAATTACTTAGATTGTATTTTGCTTTTGCCAGCCTATTGATTTTGAGAGCAGTAGGAAGTTTGTACTGACCGTAGCTGCAGAAAACCAAGTGCCTTTGGCAAAAGGAATACAGCATCCTCCTCAGTCAACAGCCACCGTATCCATTACAGTTATTGATGTGAATGAAAGTCCAACTTTTGTCCCAGTCACAAAGCTTATACGTCAGGAGGAAGGCATTCTTCCTGGGGCTGTGTTAACATCGTTCACAGCTCAGGATCCAGATCGTTACATGCAACAGACTACTTTAAGGTAACACATAATTGCCTTCACCATTTGTTTGCCTATAAATAAATGATACTCTCCTTTGTTTTGTTTTGCATGCAGGAATAATTTGAAAGTTGTTTAAAACTGTTCTTCATCTAAATCTCTATGATTTTACAGATACATTTTATGCATCTGCACATGCAGTGTTCTAGAAATTAAAATTATCTAGTGCAAGCAATAACTTCATGTCTACCACGTTAACACAGCTTTGCCCAAATACTTTCAATTTCTCTGACTGAAATAGAATTAATATTTTTATCCTCAAACTGATCATTCTTCTGGTTTATCCCCCCCAAAAAATTACTACTCTTCCCAAATTCTACCTGTCTTGTGTTTTGTCCTAACTGAGTGGGTTTCTGCAACTGTCATTCTCCAATTCTCAAAATTCTTATTTTCCCCACAGCGTTCCTTCAGGGTAACTTCATATTAGAGTTCCAATCTGGCATGGTCTGTTACCCGAAATTCACCTTCTTGCCCTTAGTCATTTAGACCCACATTTGCTGAGCTCTCTTGCCAATTGTTCTGGAGAACTGTGTGCAGTACAAAAATAGCTTCCTTTCCTCACTTTTCATAGGGACAAAATAATATTAAACCAGTCATTTTCTTTCATTCCATCAAATGGCCTTCCATTTGAATTGAGAAATTGTCATTGTCCAACACGGGACTAGATCAGTTTTCCTAGTGTGTAATACAGCCTTTGAAAAAATCACCCTGTCTTTTGTCACCAGACCCTCATTCATTAGCCTATTTGTCTGTCTTCCTACACTACCTTGTAGCCTAGATTTTAGTTCCCTGTCTGTACCAAGTATCTGATCAAAGTGTTTTTCATTGAATTGGTGTGGTTGAAATTTTAAGGATTTCCAAATATTACTTGCAGAGTAGAATTCCCAAAGTAAGTAAAATTTTTATTTCTTTTTAAATGATTCTTGTTTAGAATTTAATTAAGACTAATGAAGACATTCCACTTTTCAAGTAATTTAATGAGACTACAGCAAGTCATGCACTTTTTAATCATTGAGGCTTACTTTTCATCAGTAATGTAATTTGAATTTTGAATGGTTATGTAATGTTTACATGACAATCCTTTTAAATACTATACAACTTTTTTGTGTATGTTGAGGGATATCAAAAAGTATTATGTAACTTTGGGTAATATATAGCAAATATATAAATATGAAAAAATATTCAATAATACAAATTAATTTTCTTGTATAAATATTTTCTCCAGATAGCACCTTTTGCAAAAAAACAGAGTTTCTGAGATACAATTTGTTTTCTGTGTGACCTTCATGCTGATGATTTGTTTGACCAAATGCATCTAATATTAATATAGTACTTTATATTTTAAATTTTTCCAGATATTCAAAACTTTCAGATCCAGCCAATTGGTTGAAGATTGATCCAATTAATGGTCAAATAACAACAACTAGTATTCTGGACAGAGAATCACCACATGTGAAAAATAACATGTATAATGCTACTTTCCTTGCCATCGACAGTGGTATGTGATGTGTATTTTTGTGTGCCATGAATATCATCAGCAAAACAAGGATATGAAATATTGGTATAAATGCTGTGTTATAATACAATAAAGTATAAGTGAAATTCTCTGGATATAGGTATTGTTATAGAGATATTAGTACATGAAAAGGAGTTATTTACTATTCTGTGACACCAATACTATTAATAATTGGAAAATAGAGAGCTAAGGGCCAGGATATCCTGGCACTGTCCATTGGCTTGGATACCAAGGACTGCTGAGGTTGGATTTTTCCCATCAAGAAAAAAAGTGTGACTAAGAGAGAATCAGCACATACCCATGCAGTGGTGGGATTTAAAAATTTTTACTGATATGACACAGACTTTTTTTCAGTAGAGGAAGCAAGAAAGTGAATCATGGGAAACAGTAGTGGGATTCAAAAAATTTTACTACCAGTTTACTACCTGTTTTAAGTATAAAACAGAAAATATTCTTGACTAAGGAAAAAATTTTAACTGAAGGTGATGAGATTTCAAAGACCTGGAATCCTTAAAAAGAACTGTACAGTGGTTTCTTCAGAAGGAGGTGAGAACAAACAAGATGGCTGTCATGGTTCTACAATCAAAGCTCTCTCCTTTGTATATACATGAGATGTTGTGTGCCCATTCCAAAGTTATATACTGAACTTTTGAATTCAGTGGTGCGATAGCCATGAGCTTTCATATAAATTATAGACCTTGCTAATTCTAACACTTCACTTTTCAGACATTTCTACCCAAAATTCCAATTTCTACATTCTGCTCTTGACACCTATAAAACTTGCTTATTCTCAATGAAACAAACCTCTTGGTTCTTGAAACAGTTTACAATTAAGTAATAAATCTATATAATTCTATTAAAAACCTCAGCATACTTTTTTCTGTATCTGCTTTGATACAGGTTTTTAATATAGTCAGATATACCAAATAAAATTTTAAACTATGAAATGAAGCCATTTTAAACTTTCATAGCATATGGCAACCTGAAGAAATATATACCAGTATCATTACCACTTGTTTCCATTTTGTAGTCAAAATACTGCTACGTTGATGCTATTTTAAGGAAAATTGGTGATTTGCTGTACAACTTGCATTGTGATCAGCTCCGATACTTAGATTCCAGCCTCATTCAAACAATGTCATTAAGTTGGCACAGAAAAAAACCAATGTATTTACTATGGGAATCCAC
This sequence comes from Laticauda laticaudata, assembly GCA_004320025.1. Lineage (NCBI taxonomy): Eukaryota > Metazoa > Chordata > Lepidosauria > Squamata > Elapidae > Laticauda > Laticauda laticaudata. The sequence continues at coordinate 22,883 of BHFT01034608.1, read as the reverse complement.
ATTAGTTTCATAAAGTCAATTCAGTATGAAGATACTGTTCTACGTTGAGTCTGAATTGGAAGTTTTGGAAGATAACAATCCTTTTTAAAAAGAAACTGCTTATTTTGTGTTTGTGTTCCTAAAGGAATTCCACTAATGAGTGGGACTGGTACCCTTCAGATCTATCTGCTTGACATCAATGATAACACTCCCCGAGTAGATCCTCAAGAAGCTACAACATGTGAAACAGTACAGCCCAACGCAACAAATATCACAGCAATAGATGATGATATTGGTTCAAATGCTGGACCATTTGTATTTGAGTTGCCAAATTCTCCTCCCAGTGTTAAGAAAAATTGGACTATTATTCGCATTAATGGTAATATACATTCTTTTTTTGTAACAAATTTTGTATTTGTTTTGTAATAGTAGTTCCTATTAATTTTTATTTCTAATATTTTAGAGTGATTATAACAATATAATATTCAGTTGAATGAAACTCAGTACTGGGGAACTCGGCTTTCCCAGTCTTTGGTTTTCTATTGTAGAAATATGTTCATGGCATTAGATGATCTGATTCTGAGAGTTGGAATCGGCTCTTCATAGATCTTTATAAGCTTTAGAAGAAAATTCAAACATACTTTTCACATTTGATGAAAGCTCACCAATAAATAACTTAGCTATTTCAGAAAGAGATTCTAAAGCAGATGTTTTCTGGTTACTTTGATTAATACAACAAACAATATTTATCTAGGTTTCTCTTCTTTTTACAGGTGACCATGCCAAATTGGCTTTAAAGATCAGGTTCTTGGAGGCTGGAATATATGATGTTCCAATAATAATAACAGATTCTGGAAATCCTCCCAAGTCTAGCACTTCTATTCTGAAAATGAAAGTTTGTCAGTGTGATTTAAATGGAGACTGTACAGATGCTGACAGGATTGTTGGTGCAGGACTAGGCACAGGGGCCATTATTGCAATTCTTTTCTGTATCATCATACTACTTGGTAAATCTTCTAACTATTTTAGAAGCGATTGGGTATGTTATTATATGTGCTAAAAACGGTAAATACTGGTTTGCCATGGTGTAGATTTTTTTTATACATAGATGGGACATTGACAATTTATTTGAGAATATATAATAGGCAATGTTCTTGCTAAAAGGTTCTTTCTTATGGGCATATTCTGAAAAGATCTTCAAAATTTTAGAGCAAGCATTCTAGATAGCATCTCAATGTCTTTGTGAAGGGGATTGAGAGAAAAAGAGAGGGAGATGTGCGTGTGTGTGCGTAAATTTTATTTTTCTCACTTGTGAGTAATAATCTCAGGTCTCCTTCCAATAGCCTGGGAGTTTGAGGGTTCTTCTAGACAAAGAGTTCCAAAGTTGTTGTTGGGATCTTTTGGAGCCACTTTTCCAGCTTATCACCACTGGAACCACTGAGGCCTTTACTTTCCACATCCCCTCTAATTTCTCTTTCAGGCCCAGTTCTTCATACTTTTCATACATACTTCTTTCTGACATGGCTGTCATTTGGTACATTTATTAGCATTCTGTTTTCTAATCTTTGTCTGCTACCATGATATTTGTTTGTTTGTTTGTATGTTTGTCCAATACCTTCATATACATCTTGATCTGAAAGCCCTACAGTACCTTAGCCCTGTTATTTTCCACAACCTCTGAAATCTGTCATCTGGACAGGAGTGTCTAGCCTAAGCACTGTTCAAATGTTTCTGTACACAGTGCCAGCTACTTGGTTATACTGTTCCATATACAATAGTATATAATATGTATACTATTACTACCTCATTCTTACAGCCTGCCAGTACATATTGGATTGTCTCTGAGGCTTCTCTGTAGTCTATACCTTGGGTTTTGTCTGTTCTGGTAAAGCCCTGATTCTATGGACTGGGGTTTAGTGTCAGTTCTTGTGCTGCTATTATAAATTCTCAGTGCTGTCTTTTTGTGTATTGCTTTTCAGCTACTGATAGGATTTCCTAATGTCAGTCAGCAAGCTATCTGTCAATGATACATCCCATGCAGGGTCTTGGCTTGTCATGGCTTGATCTTCCTTCCATGTCTTCTCTTGCCTCAGGCAGTCTCTCAGCAATTCATCCTTTTTTTTTTTTTTGGGNNTTTTTTTTTTTTTTGGAGGGGGGGGTTACGTGTGTGCGTGCACACACATGCACGTAGAGAGAGAGGTGTTTAAAATACTGTCCTTATATACTAAGAACAGTAAAACAACAGCAAACTTACACCATGTATTACAAATGCTTGGCAATTATGACATATTTTTCTTCTTCCATTTATAAGTATAAAAGTCATTCTAAAAGAAAAATGGTAAACAAGATTTTTTGAACTATATATTTTAAACCTTATAAAGAGACATGATCTTTGTTACAAATTGAGCTCCAAAAATGGTGTTCTGTACTGTTTCATCCTAACTCTCCCTATCTGTCATTGATGTTCTGTTTTAGATGTCATTACGTAAAGAAATTAGAAAGCTAGTGTGACTGACCTCAAATGTATGTAACATATGTTATGGCTGTGTTAAACATTCATGACGCACAAGATAGAACACACCTTCTTGAGCACTAAAACTGGCATGTCTTTTCAAGGTTTGCATGAGAGCTTTGGAAAGTACTCTGACTCCCTCTATTTGCCTGTGTATGTACAGCCATTTTGCTCTTTCAAGTGCACTAATTTATCTAATTATAATTTACTATAGTTTACAGCTCTGAGAATAGCAGTTACCAAAACATTGAACCTATGCAAAGACAAAAACCTGCTTTTGTCAGAAACAAGCCTACTCCCCTTGACATTGAAAAAGCAGAAGGAACACATTAGACTTTGCTCCATAGATCACTTTAATATAACACTCTCATTTGAAAGCACAGTCGTCACTGAAATTCTTGTGCTGAAGCCCTAACTTTCCTTCTAAAAAATTATAGTAGTCTGAGCTTTTAGATTCTCATTCCTTAGATCAATTGTTTCCTGTCTATATTGAGAAATTTAACAGCAACTGGGTGATTATATTGTATATCTGTTGTTGCTCTTCATTAATTTAGTGTATGGCTACTATGGTTCCTGAACTGATTTGATACATACAGTGGCTTTTCTTCTGAAGGAATTAGAACCATACAACCAATTGAACCTCCCCATGATGTAGTTTCTTACAGCTTCTTTTTTATTGTTATCTTTTTTATGGATCACGTTTGGAATTCTCAAAGTCCTATACATCCTATATAGTGTAAGGGAATTTCTTAGAAGGAATTTACTATTTTCTTCCTTTAAGTTGAAGCAGATAAATTCCTGAACAGATAAGGTCTGAAGGTGTTTGTTTATTGTATTTTTAAAAATAGCAATATAAGAAGAAGCAAATAAACTTCTCACTTTCTTCTGCACTTCATCTAGTTCTAGTTCTAATGTTCGTGGTTTGGATGAAACGCCGTGATAAAGAACGTCAGGCGAAGCAGTTACTCATAGATCCAGAAGATGATGTGAGAGACAATATTCTTAAATATGATGAAGAAGGGGGTGGAGAAGAAGATCAGGTAAGATTATGTGTTCATAATTAAATGCTTGTACTGTAGTCATTATTAGACATAGAGCAAAAAAAACCCAAAACAAACAGAAGACATGAATTCTAGTCTTGCCTAATCTAAAGCTTGCTTGGTAACCTTTGACCAGTCAATTTCTCTTAGCCCTTGGAAGGAGGCAATGGCAAACCACCTCTGAAAAATATTGCCAAGAAAACTGCAAGGACTAGGTCCAGACAGTCTTTAAGAATCAGACATGATTGAACAGAAAGAAAAAAAGTACATATTATGTTATTCTGTTCACAGCAACATAAAGTCACAGCAGCCAGTTCCTTAGCTGGTATTAATCTTTATATAGATTGAGTTATTTCCCAAAGCCTACATTGTTATAATATATTGGTGTAGTAGATGTGCAAATCCAAGCACATCTACTACAATTAACAAATTGAAATTTTGTCACTGGACAGATTTTCCAAATTCCATCCAAAATTTTTTTGATATGGTACCCACTGGGCCAATCTGTTTATGGCATAATCTTTCAATTTTTAAATTCAGATCTTGATACCTTGTGATCTTCTCCAACACTTCATCTTCTATTCTACGATCCCTTGTATTCACACTTTCTTCTTTTCAACCACAGTTATATCTGTGATTACGAGCCAAGACTTCATAAGTCTTTACTCAGAAATCCACAATATTTTAATCTGCTCATTTTCAGTCACTTTTTTTTCTTTTTCTTTTTAATTTTTAATTATATTTTATTGAACAAACCAATTTAAAAAATTGAATGTAGTGAAGTCGGTTTGACATAACTTTTGGTCAGTATTGCATAGATATATATTTTCCTATATACAATTATTCTAATATATATATATATTTGTTTTTTTAAGCTTTCACGGGTACTTACATGTGTGCTGTTCAGCTTCCTTCAGGTATTATTATTATCCCAATGACGTGGGATAATACCCGAAGGAAGCTGAACAGCATATATATATATCTCCAAAGGAAGCTGAACAGCACATATATATGTATGTGTGTGTGTGTGTGTGTGTGTGTGTGTATGTGTGTTTGTTTGCTCATATATTATATTTTCCAACATCACTGGCGCTATTTTCATCTGATACATTCATTTACCCTCTCAGCAACTCCTTTCCCAACTTAAGACCTTCCTTTCTGCTCCCACCAGTGATAGAATCTGTCTCAATTGCATAATATGCCGACTCGTCTTTATTTTCCATCTCTCAAGTTAGCTTATCCATTTTCAGTCACTTTTTCAACTACACGTTCCCACCAATTTTGCATTATTGGTACATGAACAGTTTTTCAAACATTACATTGTCATTCTGCTTTTTGTGCAATTTGCAAATGAAATGGAATTTGAAACATTTGATGATTTTTCAATTCTGGCCTTAAATTGTATTAGTTCCAATAGCTTGCTCTTTAGGTTTGTTACAATCAGCCAGATATTTAGATTGGATTTGACATCTTTATCCATCTCTTGAGTACTTCCCAAGGACTTGGGATAGGCAGATGTTTATGTTTGATAGTGTTAGATGTATCTTTGCAGGAAGTAAGTTGTTCCGAGTAAAGTTACCTTTTGTAATTGACTGATGGCAAATGCCAGTTGTGCACAGTGGTGCTGCAGTTGTTTTGGGATTGAATGAATTAATTAATTCTTTATTGGCCAAGTGCGATTAGACACACAAGGAATTTGTCTTGGTGCATATGCTCTCAGTGTACATAAAAAGAAATGATACATTCATCAAGAATCAAAATGATAGTCATAGAGTACAAATAAGCAATCAAATCATACTAGGAACAGTCAATATAAATTGTAAGGATACAAACAACAAAGTTACAGTCATACAGTCACAAGTGGGAGGGAATGGGTGATAGGAACAATGAGAGGATTAATAGTAATAGTAATGCAGAGTTAGTAAATAGTTGGACAATGTTGAGGGAATTATTTGTTTAGCAGAGTGATGGCATTTGGGAAAAAAACTGTTTTGTGTCTAGTTGTTCTGGTGTGCAGTGCTCTATAGCATCGTTTTGAGAGTAGGAGTTGAAACAGTTTATGTGAGGGGTGTGTAAGTATTTTCACAGCCCTCTTTTTTACTTGTGCAGTATATGTCAGTATATATATCAATGTTTTTTCTGCAGTCCTAATTACAGACTCTGGAGTCTGTGTCTGTCCTGTTGGGTTGCAGAACCAAACCAGAGAGTTACCGAGGTGCAGATGACAGACTCAATAATTCCTCTGTAGAACTGTATCAGCAGCTCCTTGGGCAGTTTGAGCTTTCTGAGTTGGTTCAGAAAGAGCATTCTTTGTTGTGCTTTTTTGATGTTTTTGATGTTAGGTGTCCATTTTAGATCTTGACATATGGTAAAACCTAGAAATTTGAAGATCTCTACTGTTAATACTGTGTTGTCTGGTATTGTAAGAGGTAGTGGTATGGGAGGATTTCTCAAAATGTCCAGCACCATTTCTACAGTTTTTTGAGGGTGTTCAGTTCCAGATTATTCTGATCGCACCATGAGGCTAGTTGTTCAACCTCCCATTAGTATGCGGATCCATTGTCTCGATTGAGACCAATCACTGTTTTATCATCTGCAAGCTTCAGTAGTTTAACGTTTGAGATGCAGTCATTGGTATATGGAAGAGGAGTAGAGAGAGCACACAGCCTTGAGATGGGGTTTGTGCTTATTGTACAGTATTCTGCCTAGCTTCACCTGCAGCTTCCTGTCTGTTAGGAACCCAAGGCACCTATTGCTATTGGTACTATTGTTGCTTTATTTTGCCACAGTCATTCTATTTCGGTTTGCGGGTCTTTTATTTTGTTATCTTCTGCAGTTTTTTTCTATTCTGATATTTTCAGGTACTGCCGTGTCCATTCTCTTGATTTTTTTGTTTTTTTTTATGGACAGTTAAGTATGGGATGTTATGTGACATGTGTCAGTTTGAAATCTAAAGACCCAGATGACTTTTGTTTCTTCATTTTCTATACTATATTTTATGATTCAAGCAGTTCTTGCTTGCAGGCAAATGATTGTTCTTAAGGCTTGGTCTTGTGCAGTTTTCTTCAACTTTCAACGAGCCATTGCCAGATCTTGCTGTTTTCTGCTTTGCCTGCTATTTTTTTAATGTACTGTTCACGTAATACTTTGCCTTTTCATGTCTCTTTTCTTTTCTTTACTTTGTCTTTCTTTTCGGCCAGTTTGGTTTCTACAGTACTCAGTAAGCCTTCCTAGTATATTAGCTTCAGTGCATCTTTTTCACTGTCCTTCAGATATTCATCAATTGGCTTTTTTTTCTTTTTCAACCATCTGATGTACTTGCAACATTTCATGCCTGCCTATTTTCCTTGGTAAGTAGAGTCTGTCAACATCCTTGCAAGGATGAAGGTCCTTAGTGTTTGTCCACACAATGAGGTCTTTGCTGCTTCCTGAGCTTAGTTATTTTCTTACAGATGTTTCATTACAGAAATAGATAACATAATCAGTGCTAGCAGTGAAGTTCAGAGAGCACCAAGGATCCCACCAATTCAACACTGAGCTACACATTTTAACTTCTATTCATCCACATCCAGGATCATGATGTTATTTCCATACATCATTTTGATTTCTTCAGTTTTCAATATTGTCTCCTGTGGATGATAAGGGTGGTACATTTGTTCAGTCCAAACTCCATTGCAATAACTTGTGAATAGAGAGTGTTGAGTAGCAATTCTATTTCAGTTGGCCTTTTCCAATACAGTTTCAGATCATTAAAGAAAATGAGGTGGAATAGCCTGGTAGATATTTTTGATGTTTGATAGTCATGGCTTGACAATCAAATTGAGTTAGAATTACTGACTCAGTGCAATGCCAGAGTAGTGATGATAGTGTGTGTCCTTGAAAAAAATCCTCTCTTGATATTAACCTCTCCCAATTGTTGTCTTCCATTCTTCCATTGATCTTTGCACAAATTACTGACTTATAATATTTCCACACACTTGATTATCCAATCATTGGCAGGGGGTCAAATGCATTCTAGTAATCAATACAAACTACACTCAGTTTGGTCTTTCTTCTCCTGCAATTTTCCAAAAACATCTTGTTAATTAGGAACTGATATTTTTTATGATTTGTTGCAGTCAACTAGATGTTTAGACTGGATTTGGCAATTTTTTCCACCCAGCAAGTCCTTCCCAAAAATCTATGATGTTACTGTTACTGTATAATCAGGGTTGCTTTTCACATTTGTGGAAACCATGCCTGTAAATTGCCACAACTGCTTGTGTTTGAAAGCTGTCACTATGTTCTTCAAAAGAAACTGATTCCTTTCTCTGGAACGAAAAAAATACAGGGCTTGTGATTACTTTGAATAGCTTTTTCCAACCTCCTTGTCAACATAATTTGATACTTTTGCAGGCAGACATAGTCATCAAATAACAAAGTTGGCTGCAAAACACCTGGGAGTACTAAACAGGAATAATAATTCCACTGTATTTTTTTACCTTTTACTAGTGTAATCAAAGACAAAGGTGTATGTTTGTAAGTATGATGCAGAGCCATCAAAACACATGGGATGCCAGTCATTGAGTCATTGCCTTAAAATTGATGCTTATGGCAGTACTTGACATTATCTAGGGTTAAGAATTTAAAAATTAGTAGAGAAGAAATAATTTTTTTCTCTTTCTATGAGCAACTTTAATGCTTTTATTGGATTATTTCCTTTCCTTGGATAAAGGAGATTATCTTGATCCTTCTCAGTCATTGTTTAAACATGGGTATGAGACAGAAATGGCATTAGTCATGCTTTTGGATGGAATGGGAGAGTACATCCATCCTTACTTTGCTTGATCTCTTGATAGTAATGTTCTGTATCTTTATATCAATCATTATATACTGGATTAACTCTGAGGACTGGATAGCATAGGGTTGTGCTGGTTGACCTTCTTTCTCCAGGGTTAATTCCAATTAACAATAATTGGGGAGGAGAAGTCCCACTTCAGCCCCTAAAAGTCAGTGTTTTCACCTTTCCAGTTAAACTTGTATTGACTGGGTAAGCTAATCCAGAACCATGATATCTAGTTGCACATATCTGTTCCTGGAGAATTAAACAATGCTATGTATGTGTTCACTCATTGTCTGAAGGCTGTGAAGATCTGAATGGGGAAAAAAAGGTTTTAGCTGAACTTTGGCAATACTGAGTGGCTTTTGGAAATTGAGATCCTTTTGTGCCTTCTTTGGTACTAGATGGGTTTACGCTGCCCAAAGAGCTGGGCATCCTCATGGATTTACAATTCCTACTCAAGGAACAAATGGCAATCATGATTAGGAAGGCCTATGCACAATTTATATTGTGTACCAATAGCACCCATTCATAGATCTTCCCATTTGTAATATTCTGACGTGATCTACATGGGCTTTCCCTTGATCATTCAGAACCTTCAACAGATGCAAAATATAGCAGCACAGGATGTTTTGTATATTCCACACTCTTCTCCACGAGATGCACTGGTTACCAGTTTGTTTCCAGTCCAGTTCCAGATGCTGGTGTTAAAATCCTACAGGGTATTGGTGTTTGAGTTATTTGCTTCTCTTCAATTGCATATTTCCACAGCACCAGATCTAGCAGAGAGAGCATGCTGTGGCTTTGATAAAATAATTGTTAAAAAACAACAGGGATAGGTTTTTAAATACATGCTGTTAGGCCAGTGACCTTTTTATGGTAAATTTTCAGCTGTAATGAAAATTTACATTGACTGAAGAATTCTCGCCAAGAATTCATGCGTATTTTTGTGCATGAATGAAAAATATAACATAAAATCCATGCCCATTGATCTCAGGGCCGAATCAAATTTCTTTTTGTATTCAATTAGACAATAAACTGAATATTTATTTTTTGGGAAAAAATAAAATATCAAATGTAGACTGAGAATTACAAATCTTTCACAAGAAGCTTCAGCATCTTATATCATGATGCAAAACATTTATAAATTAGGAAGGTGCTCTTGCAATCTGAAGTGAGAAACCTCAGATTGCCTTATCTGCTATTCAGTAGTCATGCTTATCAAGTTTTAATTTTATGTACAAAATATAAACAAACCCTCCATTACTGTTCTACCACTTCACTTTCATCATTGATTAATATCAAAGATGTTATAGCTGTGATGATAAATTCTGTAAAACAACTAAAAAAAACCTTTATACTCTAGGCTTTTTCGCCTCAGATTTTATGAGTTCTCTGTCATAAGAAATCTGAAAACATGTATCATTCGAAAAGTTCTGCCTTGCCAAATAGGTAAATTTCTAAAGTCTAGATGGTATGAACATTTGTTGCATCCAAGGAATTCCTGCATAAGTTTCTCTATGTCATCTTCTAGTTATTTTAGCTGACAGTAGAGACTGGAATTATTATTAGAATTTTCAGTTTCTTTTAGAATTTTAGAATTCTGTTATTTTCATAATTTTTTACTTATTTTAATTCCACCCAAGAGAGTTTTTCCTAACAAATTTTGCTTTGGGGGAACCAAGCCTGCAGGCATGTTACAGGAACACAGAGCAATCCTTTCAAAAGCATTGCACATTAAAAAGGGACTGAAAATACTGACTAGTATGATGATGATAATGATAATCAAGAGTGGATCAAAATCAAATAGTCCTCATGCATAATAGATTTCTGATAGAGATATTCTTGAACTTTCCAGTAATATATTTCCTGACCAGGAATCCAAGTTTGTAAATGAAGTACTGCTTAAACCAGTGAGGATATGTCCAATTAAGAGTTTTACCTTAAAACCTGATGATTTTGTGTTGGTTTTTGTAAAGTCATGTTGCAAGTGTTCTAGTAAAATTGTTCTGATTTCTTACTCCATTTGATACAGTTGTTTTCTACAAAGCTGCACCATTTTTTTTCCAAAAGTAGTTTACCCATTTCTCAGGTGGTATAACCATAACAGTTTCCTATAGAGAATTCAGCTTTTAGGAGACAAATTAGAAAATAAGTTGTTATTCCATGAAGTCTTACACATCCTGGAGTCTGAAATGACCTCTATGTTCGAGAAAAAAATGGAAATTACTTAATGTGTGCTTCAGCTCTTCATACACAGGACATTCTACCCATCGCTCCAAGGGTACAGCAGACCTAGTTATTAAAGCTGTGCAAAACATTAGAAAGCAAAACTTCAAAAAGCATGTTAATGCAAGTAAAGCACTGATAAGGTATCTTCTTAAAGCTGGAATTAGAACAACCAAGAAATTTGATTCTCCCTCCCCACCGGTTCTCCCCACCACCATCTGCCTCTCTGTAGTTTTCCTTACACTTGCCAGCTGATACAATCATGATTAAAATACTTGTTTAAAGTATTATGAGTTTTATTTGTTTATTTATCAAACTTGTATGCAGCCCCTCTTACTGAAAGCAACACTGTTTGGAGGGTGGGGAATGGCAGCTGAAGTTGTTTGGAATGCCTGCATTATAAAAGATAGAAATTAACCTCTATGAGTCTAAAAGGTAGTCTCAAAATGGGATGTGAGGATCCCAACACTTTTCAGAATTCTGCAAATAAAATTAAATTTTAAAATTTATTGAATTTTAATTTCTTAATATTGATAGAAATCAGCAAACATATAGACCAAAGTTCTTTAAATCCCTCAATCTTCTTTAAGAATATAAAAGGATCTTGAGACTAAAATGTTTGAGAACCACTTATCTAGACCAGCTTCTTGGATGAAAAAACAGGATATAAAAATATTTGTGTATCATTTACAGGACTATGATTTAAGCCAGCTCCAGCAACCTGACACCTTAGAACCAGATGCCATCAAACCTGTTGGAATAAGGCGACTTGATGAAAGACCTATTCATGCAGAACCTCAATATCCAGTTAGATCAGCAGCTCCTCATCCTGGGGACATTGGAGACTTCATTAATGAGGTAAATTGAAAGCTGGAGAAGGAGGGAAAGCATATCCTTTTAGGACTTACTAGGCCCAATCTGTACTGATTTTGAACATTGTTAATATTTAAAGAATAATGTTTTTTAAGGAATTCTTGATAGTTACAATGTTGCAGATATAAATATGGCTTTTAAGTTCAAAGGTATTTAATTTATTTAAATGGAAAACAAATGACTCAATTAACTTTTCTGAATTGGTGTTCGTCATACTATGAAAATATTTGTAGCTAAAGGTGAACAATGGAGTCCTTGATGCTCTCAGAACTTAGTTATTTCCTTGTAGACATTTCATTACCAAACCAGGTAACCTTATTAGTGACCAAGTTTTACCTGGTTACGTCTCCAAGAAAATAGTGAAGCTATTAAAATAGTGAAGAAAATAGTGAGCACCAAGGACCCCAAAGAATAAGCATCTCTGAAGCAGGGGAAATAAAGGAGGCAAATGACACATATTTGATATCATAAAGATACTACAACTTGTGAACTTAAATAAGGCTTCGTAATGCAAGAGTGTACCTGAATCATCACAAATGCCCATCATTTTCATAACACATGGTTTTATCAATGCACTACATTTTATTACAGTTCAATACCTGCTGAATTTTCAGTAGGTTGGGTTTGGGATCAATGATCTCTATTTGTCAATCAACAAATGGGAAATTGCATCAATAAATTATGTCATACTGGGTTTTTTTAACAACCAGGGGAGTGCTGCTTTTTCAAAATTAACTGAAATCTGTGAAATATTAATCTGTTCTTTTTTCAGTGTTCTAATGTTTAAATTTTTATACCACATTTTATATCATATATATATATCAGCTGTTTAGAACATGAAATGCACAAATTTTAACTTTCCCATAATGCAGATTTTGAGTCGTTAGCCTTTGTAAAACTAGATTTCAAGATTTTTTCCCCGAACAGTTTTGCACATGGAAGTGTGTTTTCTAGAATATTGAATTTTTTTATAGTTTTATCCTATAAACTCAAATAGCATAAGAAATTGTACATCCTCCAAGGCCAGCCAGCAGTGGATACTGAAAACTAGAGACCCTAGGTTTCCAGTTTGACAAAAGCTAAAAAATATTTTCACTGTAGCTGCTTTTAATACAACAGCACTTTGCTGTTTTTTTAAAAAAACTGCAGTTTATTTGCAAAGGCTTCAAACACATGGCCTGTGGGCCGGATGTATCATGCACTGCCCACGCCTGGTTTAGTAAAAGGAGAAAAAGTCCTGATATATCACGTGACACCGCCATGACGATGTGAGTTTGATACCTCTGCTTTTGATTTTCTTGTAGATCCCAAGCAAGCCTTATCAATTACTAAAAAGTACAGAATTTAAATGACAAATTGCACTTAGGTGTTTTGTTTTTTTGTTTTTTGCAATATATCTTTGGAATATTTCTAAGATTTTTACTGATTTCTTTGCAGTCAATATCTTGAGAGTGAACAGATTTTTAAAATCTCCTCAATTCTGTTCCAAAATTGTACTTTTTAAAAAAATATGAAGGGAATTGACATGTGGACAGATGAAGCCTACTTCTTATTTGCATCTAATTTGTAAACTTAATTCTTCCTAGTTCTTGTTTAGTTTTCAATTTAAAAATTCAAGAGACATACAACAAGACTGCCATTTAACTCACAATGAATATTTTCATGCCAGCTATTAATAATTTACAATGCATTAAATAGCTAAAGCTGTTGAACAAGATTGAAAGAATATTTTAAACTGGTGGATATTCATATTCACATGGCATTCTTTGACAGTACTAATTTATTCTTGTTGCGTAGACATAAAGTGTTCCAATCTTTTTAATAGCTAGAAATTATATAGAACAAGAGGCAGAAAGGATAAGCAAGCAATTATAGCTCTCCTTACACTTCAGTTATTCCTGGGCCTGCTGTTAATCCAGGCATTTTCTCATGGAGTAATCACTCAAGTTTGGATCTACATAATTCATGTGAGAAATGATTGGGGTAGTGTTCTTAATTTCTTTCTTATAGTTTTCTCCTCCTAATTGTTTACAGGGACTTAAAGCTGCAGACAACGACCCTACAGCTCCTCCATATGACTCTCTTCTAGTCTTTGACTATGAGGGAAGTGGTTCCACTGCTGGATCTTTGAGCTCCCTCAACTCTTCAAGTAGTGGTGGCGAGCAGGACTATGATTATCTAAATGATTGGGGTCCACGTTTCAAGAAACTTGCTGATATGTACGGGGGAGGTGATGACTGAATGCCATAGTGGCCAGCATTGCATTTGGACAAGTACAAACCTTTTCACTGGTATTCCCAACAAGCGTACAGAAGCTAGGCTTTAACTTTGTAGTCTACTCGCACAAGTGCTTGGTGAAGGCTTTGGCATAGGCTGCAAACCTATTTGGGCTCACTGGGAATATCAGTCATCCAATGCCGTTTGGAAAAAAAAAAAGGAAAACAACCAATTGAGCTCAGTTACACTTGAATTTTACAGTACAGAAGCACTGGGATTTTATGTGCCTTTTTGTACCTTTTTCAGATTGGAATTAATTTTATGTTTAAGGCTTTAAATGGTACTGATTTATGAAAAATGAAGAAAAATCACATTGGGATGGGGAGAAAATGCAGTCACCAATATGCTTCAACATGCTTTTGTTACATTGCATTGCTTTTATTAAAACAACAAAATTGAAAAAAACCTCATGGGAACATTTTGTTATTGGGGACATGTGGGGGAAGAAGGCCATGAAAAAAATGTACAATACTTCTAGTTTTAGATGCGAGGGTTTTTCACTAAAATTCTAAATCTTATGCAGCTGGTTGCAAATAAGGGAGTTTTCATATCACCAGTTTGTAGCAGAACTGATTTTTTTTTCGTATGATAGAATGTTTGACACATTTTGGTCTTAATCCATATACACATTTTTTTAAAGCATTTTCCAGTACTTTTTTTGCCACTTCACTGTAAAAATGATATGTGTACATAATGTTTTATTAGCATAGTCTTTGGGAAGTGCTGAAACTTCCAAACATGTGTATGTATTATTTGGACTATGGATTCAGGTTTTTGCATGTTTATATCTTTTGTTATGGGTAAAGTATTTACAAACAGGTTGCAAACAAGTGACATTGATTCAATTGTTGAACTGTAGTTAGAGTACTCAAGGTTTGAGTTTTTTAAATTAATTTTTGTTTGTTTTATTTGTTTGGGATGGGCAAAAAGTTCTTAGCACAAATGTTTTACATAATTTGTACCAAAAACAAACAAACAAAACTGTGTGAGAGCGAGAGAAAGAAAGGGGAGAGAAAGTGAGAGAAACAGAAAAACTGAAAAGTCAAGGGGTAGCCTTATCCTTAACGGCTCGAGTAACTACACAGTATCTTAAACAACCAGAAAGATGTGTGACAACAGCTTTGCCTCTGTATTATGTACCAGAATATAAATGATACACCCCTGACCCCAATGTTCTGAATAAAATGCTAATTTTGGATCTTGTGACTGAATTGTATTTTTTTCCTACTTGAATAATCTATATTTAAATTATAACTGTAACAACAACTATCACTTAATAGAAACTGCTAATAAAAATAATTAATGCTTCATTTATACTTGTCCCAAAAATCTAATGAATTCTAATTTGCTATAAGAATGACAATTTGTTATAAAACATAGTCAGAATAGAACATTCTGTATTACAATCAACACATAGTTTCCTGAAACATATAGATATTTCTCTCATTGAGAGAAAAGGGGAAGCCGACTATAGAGAACAAAAGTTGCATAGGAATCAAGATGTTGAATCAGAATCTGGTTCAACTATATCCCCAACCATGGAAGCCCCTATAATGACTTTCGGGCATCCATCAAGTGAGTTTCCAATCTATATCAGTTCAATAAAAAAACATCTGGTTGTTAAGGGAAAAATTAAGAAATTTCAATTGAGTGGGAATGTTGGATTAAAACTCTAATATACATGTATTTATACAGCATATGGGTACTAGGTTTTAGTTCAATTTATATGAATACTACTACGTTAGACATAAAACCAATAAAGGAATGCATGGGGGCTGTGCAAAAGTGTATGTGTTATATTATGGAAAATGACTTCTGGACCAAACTCCACTGAAAAAAGGAAAATGAAAGCTTGAGAAAATCCCATTTATTTTCCGACATAGTTCTGTGAATAATTTAACAGATGCTGTCAATGAATAGGTTGCCTTCAAAAATGGGAAGGTTTTGGTGGAAAATTTGGAAATGTCATAACTTAATTTTACTTGACTATTTTTTTCTTCTGTCATACGTTTTATAAAGTGTGAATTTAATCTAATTTCACTAGTTTTTAATCAGAATTGCAAGGAATGTTTTCCTTAACATGTTAATATTTGAATCTCCTACAATTCAGAAATGAGATCATGGGATTGAAAGGACATCTGAAGGGAGAATCTGGTGAAGGATCAACAAGACCTTGTATAATTACAATTATATTATTTTTGAAACCATTAGAATGAATTTTTGGAATACTGTTTTCTGAAGTTCTGTAATTTTTAAAAGTTCCATAGTTTTTATTAGACTCCAATATCTCCAGTTTTAAAATAGTAATGTAAAACTTAGTTTGGATAATTTTTTTCCACAATGTGCAGATGCGTACTGTTGCAAAGTTAATCAAAATAGCTTCTAATACTGTATATAATACAGTGAAATATAGTAAGAGAGCAATTTAAAATGAGATCAAAAATATAGGCAAAAGAGGAAAACCAAACTAGTAACCAAAATCAGATTTATAAATGTAAGTTATAAGGCAAAATAATATCTTTCAGTAAATAGTGCAATTGAATGGTGTTTTTCCAGCATAACTGCATAAATCATTAGTACAGTAATGACTTCTTTTATTTTGACTTCTCTAAATCACAATAAAATAAGAAATGTCACACATTATGGTGGAAGGATATGCATAACCAAAACTTGTACATCACTTAACAGCAACGGTTGCCAACCAGTGGGCCATGGCTCACTGGTAGGCTATGGAAAAATTTTGGTGGGCTGCAGAGAAATCTCACCCCCAGAGCACTCCCACAAAGCAATTAATCCAAGCTGCAGAGAAACACAAGGCTACGCCTCCCACATGGCTCACGGGAACCCTCCCCGCCCACTCCTTATCCGGCAAACTTGCCTGCTAAATTGCTATTTTTCTGAGTTTGGTGGTCCCTGAGGTCCAAAAGGTTGGCGATCCCTGACTTAACAGATACACATGGCAACCTACTGAATTGCTAGTATGTTTTAGATTGGCCATATGACAGGAATCCAACTGATGTAACCTTGACATTTTCCTGTCATGTGGCCCATGAAGATACTGGATTGCATTATGATACATAGTCTATTGCATTAAGATCAGCTGGTGTTCTGGAAGCATATGTATTTGTCTATATTATCTGTCATGAAATTTATTTGCCACCCATCTTGTATCCAATGAATTGGGGCAGATAAGCACATCTCTATCAGCATTTTATAGCAACTGTATGAAATAAACAAGGATCACCTTTAGTTCACCTTGGCTTCTGCCGAGTTCAGGGATGCCAAATATTTTTCTTGATAACGTAGGTCCTGGTTTAGTACTGTCACATTTGAGGGTTCTGGAAACAAGTATTTTCCATTTTGTAGAAAATGCCAGTTTTGATTTCCCCACGAAATAGAAAGGAACTATCTTCAGCGCAATTGTCAGTTTTCCTGCATAGAAGTTTTCCCCAGGTTTCGAAGTCCTTTGCAATTGGCAGCTGGCATTCTGTTTTCAAACTTGGATGACAAGGAATCATCCCACTTCCATGCTAACAACAGTTTGGATGAAAACTTATTATGGAGCAGTAAAGTTGATGAACATTGAAAAGGAAGAAGGTGGGAAAACATTCAGTGATGATGAATTAATGTTAGTTTTTGGCTGAAGTTTAAAGTCAAAGATGTATTAGAAGTGTTTCATCTTGAGCTACTCTCTAATGTACAAGCTTAATTCTTTGGTCTTGCTTTATGTTGATATTTTATGAAAGGCTTATGGTTTCCTCTAAAATTTTAAATGAGAATATGCTTTCATTAAAGTTGAAAATATAGTACTGTACTTTGGAAAGTAGATAAGCTGCTCTCATTATAAATAAGAGAATTTTAAACATTTGCTTTAGGTTATTGTTTGGTGTTTTGGTACAGATGCTGTAAGTGGCATTTTAATTAATGATAACTGAAACCTAAACTGTTCACAAGCAGTTCAAAGGCTTTTCTTGCTCTTTTTAAAGATTGTCTTGCCAGAGTTGCTTTCCTGATACCAAACAGGCAGATGAGAAAGTAACTGATGAACATTCAAGAAAAGGGTATACTGCAACTCTTTCTCACTCTTGTGTTCATAAATTAAATAATGGATGCAAAAAATAGCCAAAAGTTCCTGACAAATCCCATAACTCTTATTCCAGCCCAAAAGTATTTTACTTATTCCCAAGTATGTGTGCATGTGCACAAACATGCACAGGTGCCTTTTATGTATCTTAGAAAGTGCGTAGCAGGAAGTTTTACAAGCACTTCCCAAGATATTTATGCAGATCTGTATTAATGAATAGATTTCCCTGACCACTCATGGTGCAGGTATAGTTATTAATAATACTTATTGCTCATTAAATGCAATAAGAATCTGTGCAAAGGCTATTTGTGTTTTCAACTCTGCAGGAATTGATAATTTTCTATTTTGTGAACTGCAGAGAAAATGTTGAGTTCTATAATCTATAATCTATAATCATTGGATCACTTTTAATATTATTATCTAAATAAACAAAAATGATTATGGAAATCATCACCCAGATCAGCATGAAAGATGCTGTTCAAAAGGCAACTGGAGGTGAAAATATTATGCCTCTCATCCAAGAACTTCAGTTGTCCAGTTGTCTTTTAAATAGTGCCTTTGGCACATTGCAAAAAAGTGTGTGACAACCCCAAAAGCAAAAGAAGCTCTCAAGACACAATCTATTTAAAATAATAATATGCTTTATAAAGTTTATCAGGAGCAGTACAGAAGAATACACATAACAGGTATCTCATGTACAACATTCTCATATGCTAACAGGATGCATTATTCTTCAAGCAGTTGAGCTTTCTGTAGATCTTCCAAAAAGGTTCCCATTCAAACTTACTTTCTGGTACAAGTCATAGAAGAAGTTCAGCTTGACTGCCCACATCCAGCAATCATCCTTTCCATTTGTCTCAGAAAAAAAAAATAACCTGTAAACAGTTAGTAGAATTCAATAGCATTCTCATCAGGTATTTTCAGAGTGGAAAACAATGTTCATGACTTGTTGAAAAGTTAACAAATGCTCTTTTCAAGTCTACTGACAAGCAATGCCATGATATATGACAATGCAGTAAGCTGATTTTGGTAGTCCTTAGAACCATTTGTTTAATGACCTTTTGAAGTACAACATTGAAAAAGTGATTTAGGGCTATTTTTCACACTTATTACTATTGCAGCATCCTCATGGTCACATGATCAAAATTCAGATTCTTTATAACTGGCATTTATTTATAATGTTTTCAATATCCCAGGCATTTATTTATAATGGTCCCAATATTCCACCTTTTGTGACTTTCTGACAACCAAAGTCAATGGAAAAGCCGGTATGCTGCCTCACTCCCACACACACACCACGGGTATTAGGACATTTTATTTAGATTTCCAAGCCTGAATTAGTATTTACCAGCAATTCCCTTTGCTTAGTAATTGAAATATTGGGCTAATGGGTCATAAATTGATATCTACCTGTATTCAAAGTACACAGTAGAAGGATAAGAAATGTCTATTCTATGCAAATTTGCTTGAGAATAAAAATGACTGTTTGGCAAAATAGAATGTTCATGTTTAATTCTTAAATCCCCATAAGCCCATAAAACTAAAGTTAGCAAAGCATCTAATTTCTGCATCAGATCAACTATTATCAGCTTTATAGAAATATAAGTAATGGCAGACCTTACTGCTGAATTATAATTTCCAATTTTGCTATTTTGTTGTATTTTATTATCTATGTATAAAATTTGCAAATGAAACTTGTATTGACCTATCAAATTTGGCTAATACTTCCTGTGCATTATTCATCATCATCATCATCATCATCATCATCATCATCATCATATTACTTTTGTATTTAACATATTCATAACCGTACTTTATCAGCAAATCTTAGGATAGTATAAATGATAAAATTAAAAAGCTTATTTTAAAAAAACCACAAAATCACAGTAAAACAGTTACCCTTGTGCTCTAAACATTCTCAATGATACAATGGTTAATCTAATACATTCTGAAGCTAACAGACTAAAGAATGTTTGTTTACAATTCTTCCTTAATAGCTGACATTCGAAGCATGCCATGGAGATTCCAGAGCAAGTAAAAGCAATGAGCAAAGTCCACAAAGATTTCATTGTCTTTTAAAACTGTTAAAATCTTGCTAGATTTTATTGTCACGATTTGAGTAGTTCAGAAAACCGGCAAATACCACCTGACTGGAGATTTTACAGTATCCTTCCCTTGCTATGCCCACCAAGCCCACCCACAGAATAGGTAGTAGAAAAATTGAATCCCACCCTTGCATGGAAAGGCTGCTAGGCTTTACTCTAGCTGTCTTAAGGCATTCCAGAAACATATGTAAATTAAAATAAATAAATAAATAGTCAAAATAGTTTTACATTTACCAAACTATGACACAGTAAGACACGAGGCAAAGTTCTTCTGATGTTGAGCACAATCCTTGTTTCACATAGCCATTGCCATCATTAAGAAAATTAAAGCTGTTTCCTCACATAGCTTGCTCTGAGTAACTTTCAAAACAGCCAATTGTTAAATTAAGGACCTGTCACATAGGCCAACAGATGCAAAACGTATGTAAAAAGGACACAGCGGACGAGAAAGTATTCCATCCGTTGTTATCCGCTCTCAAAAGTGCCCCGAATTTGCATAAGCAGAGCGGACAACAACGGAAAGGAATGCAAGCAATGGAGCGTGCGGGAGGAATATTCAGCCTTACGGGTGTATAAGAAGCGAGCATGCTCCCATGGAAAACTTAGCCGGCAGCATATTATTATGCGGAAGCGAAATGGCCCACATCCACGGGGCTTCCGGCGCGAGGCACAGCGACGAAGCAAACACGCAATGAAATGACATGGATGCAGAGAACTCCAGATGCCTAGCGGCTATGAGCACGATCCCACTCACGACAAGACCCTAGCAGATGCAAATAATCGGTATGCCCTAGCGGCCTATGGCCTAGCCGTGTGTTTGTTTATGTACCTAGCGCGATGCCCAAAGCCAGTTCACCTGTCTCTTGTTTATCGTGTGGCGAGCCGATGATGCATCGGCTATTCCCGCGGCAGTTATGTATTATATCGATCATTAGCTCGCACAGGCATAGGTCACCATTTCAGAGGAGTATATATTCGTCGCTCTCTATTATCTATCTATCTGTGTGCTTTCAGCCAGGTCCATATATCTATATTCATGTGTGGAAAGATATAGTATATGCTCTATGTCTCGCCGAGCACCTGGCAAAGCAAGGACAGGCGCCACCAATCCCACCTACCTGTCTTGGCCTCTATTCTCTGCTCTCTATGTCTCTTCTGCTCGTCTATCTCTCTGGTTGACTCTCTTGACTGCTGCTCTTCCGTGTTTGTGTAGCGTTCTGGGGCTTCTTCTGCCTCGTGTGTGTGCTGATCTCTTCTTGGGTTTCTGGAGTCTTCTGCTGGCCGCTTGCTCCTAATGCTGTGTTGTCTTGGCTGCTGGGGCTACTCTGCTGGCGCGGCTTCCTGCATGCTTGTTTTATCTTCTGGCTGCGGGACGATTGTACTCGCTGCTGTTCTTGTCTTGTCTCTCTTGTTTTTTTCTGTTCTCTCCGTGAGTGCGGGACGTGGCTGCGTGGTGGGCTGGCGTGCGCTGGGTGCTGGGGTGCGTTCGGGAGGCGTGGTGGCGGTGTGACGTGCGTGTGTGCGTGGTGCGAGCGGTGTCCTGTCCCTGCTGCCGTAGCTCCTGGTCCTGCTGCCGGCTCCTTGTCCTGCCTCGCGTCCTGCTGCGCTTCTTGCTGACCGTCCTGCTTGTGCTTACTCTAGCTGATGATGATCCTTGGTCGCCTGCTGGTCCTAGCTGGTGCTCACTACCCTTCCTGCTGGCGTGCACCTCCTGGTCCTGCCTGGCTCCTGCCTGGTCGCTGCTGCTCCTGCTGGTGCTTACTCTGCTGATCGATGATCCGTGGGTGCTGCTGGCTCCTGCTGGTCCTTGCTAGTCCCTGCCTTTTGCCTATTCTGCCCATTACTGTTGTTGCTTGCTTGCTCGCGTGAGTGGTCCGGTGTGTGGTCTGGAGACAGCCCCTAGAACCCTCAAAAGCCCACTTTGATGACGGCGCCAGCATGGCCCGCCATGAGGGGAGGGAAGAAAGGGCAGATGTGTGAATGCGAGGGAGGCCAATACACAATCGAAGAGACGATGAGGATCGAGGTTGCGTGGAATGGCCTGAGGAGAGCAACGAGTATCTATGGCGGAAGGGACACAGCGCTCTATCATAAGACACCAAAACAGGAAAGCAGCGCTGCTTGGAGACGAGAAGGCGGAGAGCGCCTGGGCTCACACTTCGGAGCGCTACTCCTGTCGGGTGTGTGGAAGCCACGCATGCACGACCTGGGTACGGGAAAAGCTGCGACCTCAAGAAATCTGCCAGGCCCATGGTCAAGCTGATGGACCGGAGAAGATCTAACGTTGATGGCCGAAGTGCAGCTTCTTGGAGGGGGTGCAAGATCCGCCACCGAGGAGCAGCCCCCTCTTGACAAAAACCCTCTTCTCTCAGGCAGCCCGCGAAGAGCTCAGTCCCTGCTTCTGGCCAAAGATCCAGACTACCCGCTACTTGTCCAGCCAGGATATCTGTGGATGACTGTCCCAGCGATGGAGCACCCCACTTCGACAGCTTGCACTCCCCCCATGGCGCAGAGCGCCCGTGGAAGGTGACCCCGCTTGAGCGATTGGGCAGCAAGAAACGGAGCCGGCCACTGCCACCGAGAGACCAGACCCCACACTCCAACCCCAGGCTCACCCTCCACAGGAAAGCAGGGCAGAAGAGACCAGACCGGCACAGGGGCGAGAGCCACACAGTGGTTCCTCTGGAGCCCATCAGGAGACACTCATCACAAAGCAGCGTAGATCTTCGGAATGCACGGAAATAGCTATGTGGGATGGGCAGGAGATACCTTTTGGGATTTCGGTAAAGCTGTGGGACTAGATAAACCCTCCAGTGCAAGCAGTAGTGGGACTGAGTGGTCCACCCTCCCAGTGCCACACCTATGGCCCTTTCGATTATCCCAATAAACAAATTTAATCATTCAACCACCAAAGCTTATGCTCCCCACCACCATTTCAACTAAACACAACTCTACCCTCTCTCCC
>BHFT01034607.1:0-16100 GCA_004320025.1 Laticauda laticaudata | reverse complement strand
AAAAAAAAAAAAAAAGCACCTTTGGGACAACTGTGACCTGGAGGACTGAGGATCTTCACAGACTTCCTGCCTTTACATTTTCAAAATCTGGAGCTCACAATGAGCACAGTTGCAAACCATCCCAGCAGATTACCGATAGGTCCACCACCTATGACCACAATTCAGTCCGACATTTCTCTAAACTAAAAAAAATTATCTAACTAAATCTCACTTAACACTCGCTTAACTACAGAAATGTCAGCCCCTGTGGTGGCCGTAAGTTGAGGGCTCCCTGTGGACTCTTAAGAATCTGCCTTAAAGCCCATATTGGCCCAAATGATTCCAAAAGCTGCACCAGAATTGAAACAAGCCAGGTTTGGTGCGTAGCGCACCTTCCCCGAATTCTTTGCCCAAATTGGCCAAAGACGTTGCACAAAGCAATACTGGATTTCAGAAGGGGTGGGTTCATCACTGGAGGATTTTTAAGAAGAGATTGGACAGCAAAATAAGAATATATCTGCCGAACAAAACTCCATACTGATGACAGGAAGGGCATCCGGCCATTAAACACTCTGCTAGCTCCATTCAGTGGCCCAGACCCCACAAAGGATTATAGGGTCATTAAAAGGAGATGATTTACTAGTCATAGTCCTTGAGTGGTACGGTGGCTTAGAAGTGGAGCTTTCACCTCACTGTGAGTTCAATCCCAGGTAGAGGCAGATATTTCTCTCTCTCTGGGCACAGTGAGAATATATTTGCTGAATAAAACTCCGTACTAGTGACAGGAAAGGCATCCAGCCATTAAACACTTTACTAGCTCCATTCAGTGGCCCAGACTCCATCCCGCAAGGGATTATGGGGTTGGTAAAAAGATGATCATTGAACAGCTACCTGTCTGAAATAGGATAGGGCAGTGGTGGCCAACCTTTTTGGGCTCCTGTGCCAGTACCCAGAAGGCAATGCACACACGACACCCCCCCCCACATGCACCACGTGATTCTGTGCACACATGTGCATTTCCCATCCACCCCTGTCCCCTAAGCATGTGCACCAGATGCCCAACAATCAACTGTTGGGTGGGCGGCACACACACATGCGCAGTAGGCCTGCTCTGGATGAGGGCTAGCATGCTGGCAGTCATGGCTCTGCATGCCACTTCCGGCATGCGTGCCATAGGTTTGCCATCACGTGTATAGGGTCTCTTGCTTCAGTAGGGGGTTGGGCTAGAACACCTCCAAGGCCCCTTCCAACTTTAATCCCCTCAAGGATTTTGAGGAGAAAATTTTCCTCTACCTTTTTTTTTGGCCGTTTTCCTGTCTGTTGCTTTTTCTCAGAGTGTTCAAAGGAAATTGTGTTTTGCAGAAGTGGATCCCAAGAGGATCCGAAGATCCTGAAGGGGTCGGCGAAGAAACCCACCCCCAGTCAGAAGGAGACGCAGCCGGAGATGGAACTCGGCAAAGATCTCCCCAGTTGTCTAGGACAGGTGGAGGAGAAGTTGGACAACCTGGCCTTGGATGAAGAAGAGGCATCAGACGAAAGTGTCAACGTGGCTCAGAGTGGGCTCCGGCTTTACCGCCAGATGCACGACCAGCTTTTCGAACACCAGAAGGATGGTGTCGCGTTCTTGTACCGCCTCTACCATGAAGGGCGCAAAGGGGGCATTTTAGCTGACGACATGGGTTTGGGGAAGACCATCCAGATCATCGCTTTTCTTTCGGGGATGTTTGATGCTCAACTGGTCCATTCTGTCTTGTTGGTGATGCCCGTTACACTTGTGAATAACTGGAAGCAAGAGTTTGCCAAGTGGGCGCCGGGAATCCGCGTGAAGGTTTTCCACGGGACGAGCAAGAAAGAACGCAGGCAGCATTTGCACCAGATCCAAACCAGAAAGGGAGTCCTTTTGACTTCCTACCAGATGATCCTGGCCAACTGGGAACAGCTGTCCAGCTGCGACCAGCAAGCCTTCATCTGGGACTACCTGATTTTAGATGAAGCTCATAAAATTAAGAGCCCCTCGGCGAAGACCACGAAAGCCCTCGGCACCATCCTGGCTAGGAACCGCGTCCTTCTCACGGGGACCCCCGTACAGAATAACCTTCAAGAGTTGTGGTCTCTATTTGATTTTGCCTGTCAGGGCAGCCTCCTTGGCACAGCCAAAACGTTCAAGATGGAGTACGAGAACCCAATCACCAGAGCGAGGGAGAAGGACGCAACCTTGGGGGAGAAAGCTCTGGGCCTCAAGATCGCGGAGAACTTGATGTCCCTCATACAGCCTCATTTCTTGAGGAGAAGTAAGGATGAAATCCAGAAGCTGAGATTGGACCAACCAATGGGATCACCCTGTCCTAATACCCTCGAAGTCCCTTCTCTTCCGAGAAAAAATGACTTTATTGTCTGGGTCTACTTATCACGCATACAGGAAGAAATCTACAGGAACTTCCTTTCCTCGGATCACATTAAAGAACTTCTGATGACCACGCGTTCTCCATTGGCAGAGCTGACCCTCCTGAAGAAACTCTGCGACCACCCCCGGCTGTTGTCTTCTCAAGCTTGTCTCCAGCTTGGTTTGGAAAACTCAAGCCAAGAGGACGGAGAAGACTCGATGGGCCTGACGCAGCAGATCCAAAAGGTATCTGAGAAGGTTCTGATTCAAGAATCCGGGAAGTTGACATTTCTCATTGCCTTGTTAGAGAAGCTTCGGGAAGAAGGCCACAAAACTCTAGTGTTTTCCTTGTCAAGGAAAATGTTGGACATCATTGAATGCATCCTGACTCAACGGCACATCAAGTTCATGCGCATCGATGGCACCGTCACGTGTTTGTTGGAGCGCGAGAAGAGGGTGAGGGACTTCCAGAACGACCAAAGCTACTCGGTCTTTCTCCTGACCACACAAGTCGGGGGCGTGGGCCTGACTTTGACAGCCGCCACTCGAGTGGTGATCTTTGATCCGAGTTGGAATCCGGCCACGGACATACAAGCCGTAGACCGCGTTTATAGGATCGGGCAAAAGGAGAACGTTGTGATCTACCGTCTGATCACGTGTGGGACAGTTGAGGAGAAAATCTACCGGCGTCAGGTCTTCAAGGACTCGCTAATCAGGCAAAGCACGGGAGATAAGAAGAACCCCTATCGCTATTTTACCAAGCAGGAGTTGAGAGAGCTCTTTGTTCTGACCGACACGAGTCAGTCGTTGACTCAACTTCAACTGCAGTCCTTGCACGGAACCCAAAGGAACTCAGATGCCATCTTAGATGAACACATTGCCTACCTCTACTCCTTGGAGATGTTTGGCATCTCTGATCATGATCTGATGTATACGTCTGAAATGAGTCATGAGGAAGCTGACGATGATGAGGCCCACCAGTACATTCAGGACCGTGTCCACAAAGCTCAGGAGATGGTCCGACTTGAATCTCAGCTCAAGGACACTAAGTAAAGGACAAGGCACTTCCCATGACCCTTCGCTAAAATTGATCTCGAGTGAAAGCCAATTTTCGTGAATCTTCAAGAAAATGAATCTGGAATTAAAGCCATTCCCATGATCTCTTAGACCTTTCCTGTAATTTTTCTTCTCATGAACTTGCTTGTCCAACTGAACCTAAAATGTTCTCCCTCACCAACCTCTTTCTCTATCATCTGATGTTCTTCTTTGCCAATCTTGGGATGGTCAGCTTCCAGAAGGAAGCAATTGAAGATGTATTGTCCACTCGTCCACTGATGTTCTTCTCCACCAATCTTGGAATGGTCAGCTTCTAAAAACAAGCAATTGAAGATGTATTGTCCACTCGACAACTGATGTTCCTCTCTATCAATCCTGGTCAGCTTCCAGAAGGAAGCAACTGAACATGTATTGTCCACTCATCCACAAATGTTCTTCTCCACCAATCTTGGCTTAGTCAGCTTCCAGAAGGAAGCAACTAAAGATGTATTGTCCACTCATCCACCGATGTTCTTCTCCACCAATCCTGGATTGGTCAGCTTCTAAAAACAAGCAACTGAAGATCTATTGTCCACTTGACAACCGATGTTCTTCACTGCCAATCTTGAGTCGGTCAGCTTCCAGAAACAAACAACTGAAGATGAAGTCCATTCCATCATGTCTTTGAAGCTGCTAGTTTTCTGCTGATGTTATGGAGTCCCATCATGGTGGCATCAACTCAAGATGAGTGAAGGCTGCAGATCTAGCTTGAACACCAAACAAACTTCAAGGAAGAAGCTGAAACTGGCTAAAATCACTCATATTCCCTCTGCCTCGATTCCAAGTATAATAAAACCTTGCAAGAGTTGTTTCCACTGACTAATAATTGTAAACTAATTGTAAAATTTCAAAACAGCTTTGAGGAAGATTAGGTGGAAAAGAAACCAGATGTATGTTGTTAAAAATTAAGTATATGTTATATGTTATAAGTATATGTTGCATGTTATTCCAATGTTAATAAAATGTATTTTCCTATTTAAAAAGCCACTCTTCGCTTTGCTACCCCAAGTAAATGCTGAGAGTTGTAATTTTGCCTGCCTGGAGGCTACTAGTTTGGAGAATGGTGAACTGACTAAGGCCTGCTTGACTTGGGATTTGTTCTAGATTCCTTCCAATGATTTTAAAGGTGGGTCAAATGAATCCTTTTTTGAGCCTTGCTTAGTAAAACCTCCATGGAGAGAGGCAGGCTATCTGAGTACCATGGTGGAATCAAACACAGAAGGCAAGCTTCCTGTTTGCTTTACCCACATTTATATGAGTATATTTACATATGTATGTTTAACTGCTATATGTTTACCTGACTAAAGATCACTTTCATCGAGCAATATTTGACAAATGCTTGTGATTCTTTGCAAAAACAGCCAAAAATTCAGTACAGATTTTTCTCAATTTATGAGAACAATTGAGACTACCTGTACTTTTTTGAACCCTCACAAGAAACTTTGCCTTACCTTTAACTGTTGTGAGAGAAAAAAATAGTTTCAATTTGCACTGAGTGAAAGAGCAACCAAATGTTGTATTCACACAACGCCCTGAACCTGGTTTATTGAACTAAGCTGTTTTCTGAGTTCTGACACTGGCATTAACTAACATAACACATAACCAGTCTCTTTTCCAATCTCTGTAGCTTTAAGCAGTGTGACTTCAACTCCCAGAATTCTCCAGCTAGTCAAGTAAACTCCATGGACTTCAACTCCCAGAATGCCCCAGCCATTCCAGTAAATTGTGTGGACTTCAACTCCCAGAATTCCCCAGCCAGCCCAGCAATTTTAAGAATTCTGGGAGTTGAAGTCCAGACAAACTGAGATTGAGAAACACTGGATTAAATTAGGGGGGAAAATGAATTATGATCAAAAGGAACCAAATTTAGCCTGTTGTTCCAAATGCAGCCAATAAGTCTTAATCTGACCCAATCAAAATGTGTTTTCCAAATTAAGGGGGGGAAATGAACAGAGATGGGATGGATATAAACCAAGATCGATTCACAATTTTTCTAACTTGTTCCTAAATCCAGGTAGTCCTCAATTTATGACCGCAAAGGAGCCCAAAGTTCCTGTGGTAAAGCAGCCAAGGCCATCGTTAAATGGATTTTACTCCATTTTATGACCTCTCTCACCACCACTCTTACACGAATCGCTGCCGTTGTTAAGTTAGTCACATGGTCGTTAAGCAAATCCANTCCCCCCCCCCCATTGACTTGGCTCATTAGAAGGACACAAAAGGGGAAATTGCACGAACCATCAGAAGTACATGCCAGTTGCCAAGCCTCTGAATTCTGATCACGGGACCCCAGGGGGTGGGATTTAAAAATTTTAACAGCGGTTCTGTGGATGTGGCTTGTGGGCATAGCCATGTGATTGGGTGGGTGTGTCTTCTTCCTCTTCCTCCTCCTCTTCTTCTTCTTCCTCCTCTTTTTCTTCTTCCTCTTCCTCTTCTTCCCCTTCCCCTTCTTCTTTTTTTTTTTCTTCTTCTTCTTCCTCCTCTTTCTCTTTCTCTTCCTCCTCCTCCTCCTCCTCCTCTTCTTCCTCCTCTCTCCTCAATTCTTTTGCCTTCTGGGCCTCAGGGAAGTCTCCTGGGTGAAGCAGTAAGACAGCAAGGGGGACCCCAGCACAGCTGATCATCGGAATAGCTGATCGTCAGTACAGCTGATCGTCAGAACAGCTGATCATTGGGAGGAGTGCCTGGATAGGGAAGAATGCAATCAGCGATGTCGGGCATGCGTGTTAAGTTGCGCATGCCCGATAAGGCTGATTGGGAGGCTCAGGTTGGATGGAAAAAGGCAGGGCCAGCCAGGGGACACAATTTGACAGTTGTCCGAACTACACAGAACCATAACAACCGGTTCTATAAAACCGCTCCAATCCGGTTAGAATCCTACCCCTGGCAGAATCCCAGGGAGAAATGCTGCAAAGGCCATAAAGTGTAAAAACACAGTTGTATAAGTTGCTTTTTTTGCAGTGCTTACCGGTCCCTAAAAGAAACAGCCGTAAATCGCAAACTGCCAGTATAAACCACTCAGCCAGGAGCCCATTGTAGGATGATGTGGTTAGTTAATTAAATCAGGGAGGAGTGAACAACAGGGTGGAAAATTTCCAACCTTTCCTGTCATTTCTCTATTAACCTGGTTATTTCCTGTGTTGGGGTTAGATGTTGGGTCTGGGGTTTTTTTTAATCTTAGCTTTTGCCAAGTTTGGGAAGATCCCAGTGGGTCACCCTGCACTGCCTACCCCTCTTGGACTTCCTACTAGGCCTTTCCTCCATTTTGAAAATGCTTTATTATTTTTATTATTATTATTTCTGGCTCCCACGCCTGCCTTTGGCAATATTTTCATGCCTTGAATTAGAATTTCCTGGTGTGCTCTCAGGCCCATTGTTCTCTGCTTGGGGCCAAGAAAAGCAAAATAGAAACCAGGCAAATGTAGGTCTTATCACAGCGGCCAGGCGGGTAGGGGGTGCAAAGCAGGGTGGGTGGGTGTGCATGGGGGGGGGAATTGAGGAAGGGGTTTCATGGCGCCCCTCGAAAGGGCTGGCAAAGGGCCCAGCCAGCCTGCGTGTTTTAAAAGATGCACGAGGATTGTTCCCTGTTTCTCAACGGCGTCTATTAGAAGCATAGGCACTTAAAGAGCGAGTTGGACCTAGTGGTTCAAGCAGCAGGGTAGAAACTGGGAGTGGTGAGTTCTAGTCCTGCCTTAGCTCATGGAAATCTGCTGGTTGGCTTTGGGATAATCACCGGGAGACGGTGAGTTCTAGTCCTGCTTTGGGACTGAAAGCTGATCGGGTGACTTCGGGCCAATCACTAGAAGACGGTGAGTTCTAGCCTTGCTTTAGACCTGGAAGCCAGCTGGGTGACTTTGGGCCAATCACCAGGAGATGGTGAGTTCTAGTCCTGCCTTATGTATGAAAGTCAGCTGGGTGACTTTGGACCAATGTCCAGAAAAGAAAAGGAAAGAGGAGGGAGAGAAAAGAGGAAAGAAGGGAAGGAGAGAGGGAAAGAAGAAAGGAAAGGAAAGGAAAAGGGGAGAGAAAGAAGAGAAAAAGGAAGGAAGGAAGGAAGGAAGGAAGGAGAAGGAAGGAAGGAAGGAAGGAAGGAAGACAGGGATGGAGAGAAGGAAAGAGAAAGATGGAGGGTGAGAAGGAAGAGGGGGCAGAAGGAAGGAGAGAGGGAGGGAACAGGTGAAGGAAGGAAGAAAGGAGAAGGGAAGGGAAAGGAAGGGAAGGGAAGGAAGGAAGGAAGGAAAACATCCTCTTGATCCAAAACAAGAGAAGTTCCTCGGTCAACAATGACCAGGCCCTTCCCTTCCCTTTCCTTCCTTTCCCTCACGGGCAATAAACTGGCAATAATCCGAATGAATTCCTCACCGGCTGATTCACAAAGAGCAAAGCTGCCGGCGGCTTTCCTGGCACACCTGGCCCAACCTTGGTGACTCAAGAGCCCAGCCCGGCCCCACCTGTTTGCCCAGTGGGGCTGAACCCCCAGGTCGGCTCTTTTGCCAAGGAAGCTGTGGGTGGCCCCGGGCCAGTTAGCAAACAGGATCGACCCCATTTCCCCGCAGGGAGCAACCGGGGAAGGCTGCAGCAGTGACTCTCCAGGGGATTCTGGGTAATTTGTCGACAAGGAGCATCCTTGGATTTCTGCAAGGGTTGCGAAAGGAGTGGCATTGCTTAGCCTTGGCAGCTTCGAGATGGGTGGACTTCAACTCCCAGAATTCTCCCAGCATGGGAATCTGAAACTATTGTGGCTGGGGAATTCTGGGCATTGAAGTCTGCCCAATTTAAAGGATGCTGGCTGGGGGATTCTGGGAGTTGAAGTCCATCCAACTTAAATCAATGGCTGGGGAATTCTGGGCATTGAAGTCTGCCCAATTTAAAGGATGCTGGCTGGGGGATTCTGGGAGTTGAAGTCCATCCAACTTAAATCAATGGCTGGGGAATTCTGGACTTCGTTGAAGTCCATCCATCTGAAACAGGGCATGCTGAGGAATTCTGGGAGTTGAAGTCCGCCCATCTTAAAGCTGCCTAGAATGAGAAACACGGCTATATAGCAACTGGAGCAACGAACATTGCTCAGAGAACTGAACATGGCATCCACCCTCCCAATGTATGCCTGACCAGGATAGGATCCTAATCTCCCCTCTGGATCCGTGCAATCAATAAACCAGCATCTGGGCATTGTTTGTGCTGGGGCAGAAAACAGTGTTGGGGCTGCAGTTACAGCACCTCCAACCTATCTCGGTCCCTCCTGGAATCTGAGGGATGTAATGTGGCAACCACATCAATTGGGGCTGGCCAGAGACGGGGTGCATGAGTGACAGTGGGAGACCTGCCAGGCTGCAGGTGCTTTAAATGATAAGCCACACTTGTGTCCAGGGGGGAAAAAACAACTCAAGGATTAAAAAAGACACAAGCCAGTTTTGCAAATACAGGGAGTCAGTGAGGACAATTAGCCAGTGGAACAGCTTGCCACTAGACGTTGTGGGGGCTCCATCACTGGAGGGTTTTAAGAAGGGACAGAACAGCCACCTGTCTGAAATGGTATTGGGCAGGGGTGGGATTCTACTGGCTCGGACTGGTTCTCTAGAACCGGTTGTTATGATTTGAAAAAGAAGAGGAGGAGGAGGAGGAGGAGGAAGAAGAAGCCACGCCCACCCAGTCACATGGCCACACCCACCTAACCACACCCACCTAACCATGTCCACAGAACTGGTTGTTAAAAAATTTGAACCCCACCCCTGGTATAGGATCTCCAATTTGAGAAAGGGGCTGGACTAGAAGACCTCCAAGGTCCCTTTCCAGCTCCATTCTGATTCTGATTCTGATTCCTTCACTTGCGACCACAACTGAGTTCTGTTGCTAACCGAGACATTTGTTAAGTCCGTTTTGTCTCATTCTACGACCTTTCTTGCCGGTGTTGTTCAGGGAATTGCTGCTGCAGGGATTGAATTAGTGAGACAGTTGCTCAGTGAATCCGACTTCGCTTGTCTGAAGGTCACAAAAGGAGATCGGTCTTTCTTTCTTTCTTTCTTTCTTTCTTTCTTTCTTTCTTTCTTTCTTTCTTTCTTTCCTTTTTCTTTCCTTCCTTCCTTCCTTCTTCCCCTTCCCTTTCTTTTCTTTTCCATTCCTTTCCTTCCTTCCTTCTACTTCTCTTCCCTTTCCTTTCGCTGCCTTCTTCCTTCCTTCATTCTTCCACTTCCCTTCCCTTTTCTTTCCTCCTTTCCTCCTTCCCCTTCCCTTTCTTTTCTTTTCTTTTCCTTTCCATTCCTTTCCTTCCTTCCTTCTACTTCCCTTCTCTTTCCTTTCCCTGCCTTCTTCCTTAATTCCTTCCTTCCTTCTTTCCTTCCTTCCTCTTTTCCTTTCCCTTTCCTTTTTTCCTCCACTTCCCCTCCCCTCACCTTCCTCTTTCCTTCCTTCTATCCTTCTATCCTTCCTTACTTCTTTCCTTCCTTTCTTCCTCCCTTCCCTTCCCTTTCCCTTCCTCCTTCCTCCCTTCCTTCTTCTCTTTCTCTTTCTTTTCTCTCTTTTCCCCTTTCTTTTCTTTTCCTCCCTCCCAAGAAACCCCACAAAATGGTTCCAAAAGGGGATCGCATAACCCCTGGGATGTTGTGACCGTCATAACTACAAGTCAGTCGCCAAGTAGTCTAAATTTCAATTGTGTGACTACCGGGGATGCTGCAGAGGTTGTCCGTGTGAGAAAAAAAGGGTCACATGCCACTTTTTCCAGTGCCGTCATTGCTTTGAACAGTCACTAAACAAACTTGTCATTAGGCGAGGACTGCCCATTGCAGGAGAAACAGGAACCCCAAAGGAGAAGCAAAGAAAGAACATTGCCAACTTTGCATGGTTGTGGCTGTGGCTGTTCTGTTTTGTTGAGAATTGTGGCATTTCTGACCTCTTTGGAAAGAGGGGGGAGGCCATGTGTGTCCATTGTGATGTGCTGAACAAATGGTAGCCTTTGTGCAATGACATCATGGCTTCCTGGGATTTTTGTGGGGCGCTTGGTGCTTAAAGGGCATGCAACCAACCTTTGCTTTTTATAATTCAGTTTTAAAGTTCAGCAAAAGGAGATTGCCTTCACTGTGGGTTTCGTGCCTTTGGAAACACACTGTCTGAACTCAGAGTGATCCATCATCTCGGTCTGGACATCATGCAAGGGTAGAAAGGAGAAGCATTATGTACACTAAATTTCTCAACCTTGACAACTTGAAGAGGACTTCCACTCCCAGAATCCCCCATCATTCCCCATCTGTCAAAATAAATCTTAAATTAAGCCTTTAGTTTCCACCCTGTTTTGAACTGTACGCTCTCTAAAATCTCCTTCAAACCACCTTGTTGTGTCTACTGGCACAAAATATATTCACCACAACGATGCCACCTGGCCATTTTGTTATCCAACCACCTAAGTTGTTGTCCCCTGGATGCAAACATGCCCTAAACTTTTCAGGATGGAGTTGTGCAACGTCTCACTCACACCGTTTGCACCTACTTGTTCGTTCTTGTTTTCAGCCCACAAGGATCGTTGGCTCACGCTCAGCCGTGAGTGACAACCGGGAAACTGGGAAGGATGACTCCCCTTTGGCTTCGCAAAGAAGCAATTCAGGGATAGGTTGTGTGGTTTTCCTCCATAACATGACACATTTTTAAAGGAGGTTGGGTCTTTGGGTTTCCCTGGGGTGTGTGTGTCTTCTCAATTCATCCACACCTTTGATCATAGAACAATAAACATATGATTCATTTGAGGCCCTGCTTTCTGGTGTCTTTGCTAATCTCAAATATCTATATCTATATCACTACAAAACCTAGCTAAATACTTTGCAAAACAACTACAGCCCCATGCGGAAACGGCAGCTTCATATGTACAAAACTCATACCACTTCCTAGAAATGATCAAAGATCTACACGTAGAACAAGAAGATCTGCTTGTAGTTTCGACGTGGTTCACTATTCACTCAAGTCCCGATAAAAGAACTCTTGAAATCATCAAAAATAAATACCAACCAGCTAAAGACCTCATGGAACTAACAGAACACTGCCTAACCAACACATATTTCATATGCAAAGGACAAAGAACAAGCAAATTGAAGGAGCCCCTATGGGATCACCACTGTCACCCGTCATTGCAAACCTGTTCGTGGAAGAATTCGAATCCAGAGCCCTGGCTAATGCCACCCACAAACCCAAACTGTGGCTAAGATACATCGACGACGACATTTGTGATTTGGCCCCATGGAAAAGAAAACCTAAACAATTACTAGCACACCTAAACAACACACACCCCAAAACAAGTTTCACCAATGGAAACGGAATAAACAAACTACCATTCCTAGATGTACTAATCTACAAAAGAAGCAGATGGCACACTGGGACACCACGTATACCAGAAGAAAACACACACCAACCGCTACTTCAACGCCCAATCCCACCACCACCCAGCACAGATAAACTCCGTGGCCAAAACACGAATCACCAGAACCAAAACGCCTGGCAGACAAGACACACATAAAGACTGAACTATGCACCCTGATTAAAGTATTGACAGCCAACGGCTTCCAAAAACCAAAATCACCAAACTTGTCCACAAAAACACACCAAGACATAACAGAGACCTAGAAAGACCAACAGACCTATGGAACAGCTTGTCCTGCCCTACATAAGAGGAACTTACAGACAAAATCAGTAAGATACTACACAGGCATCACATCAAGACTGCCTTCAAAACAGACAAAAAAATAGCAGCCATCCTGCTGATATAAGAAACCCAATCAAGCAGAACACAGCAAACTCCAAGACCAATAAACACAGACCAAGACTCCCAACCAATCAGGATGAAGAAAAAACCATTACTGGCACAGCAGTAGGCTTGCCCCAAATTTAAAACTGAAACGGCTGTGAAAGTCTGACTCACAGATGAACTCAATACAGAAAGCCTGTGATGGCAGATGAGATTCTGCGAAATGTTGCTGCAACTTAAACAAATATCTCTATCTCTATCTCTATCTCTATCTCATCTCTATCTCTATCTCTTCTCTATTCTCTATCTCTATCTCTATTCTCTATCACTATTCTATCTCTATCTTCTATCCTCTCTCTCTATTTATCTATCATCTTGTCTGTCTATCTATCTCTAATCTATATATTGATATCAGATATCTATCATCTAATATCTATATTGATATCTATCCATATCAATATTGATATCTATCAATATCAATATATCAAATCTATATCTATATATCAATCTATCTATTTCTATCTCTTATATTCATATCTTCTTACCTACTTGATCTGTCTCTTCTCTCTATCGTGTCCTGTCTCTATTTTTATCATTCTAATCTTATCTATCTATCTATCTATCTATCTCATATCTGTATCTTCTATCTATCTATCTAGTCTATCTATCTACTAATCTAATCTCTCTCTCTCTCTCTCTCAATAATATTATTATATACCCAAATATACACTACCCAGAAAGTTAAGCCCTAGCTTCATTTTTAACATTTGAGCCCAATAATAAGCCTTAACCCCCAAATAAGCCCTTAATTAAGTTTCCAGCCCACTCCAGCGGTACAAGCGGTAAAAACATTAAGCCAGGGTGTGGGAGGGGGGGTGGAGCTGCCCTACTACTACCTTTGGACAGGTAAGCGCCTCTCACATCTCGGACACCTGCCTGGCCGCCATTTCTCTGCAACCAGCAAGGCTGGCAAGGCTTTCCATGAGGGCCTCTGGAGTTGATAGAAAGCTCTGGATCGATCCTGAAGTGCATGCAGGGCCTTTAGAAAAGACTTGT
This sequence comes from Laticauda laticaudata, assembly GCA_004320025.1. Taxonomy (NCBI): domain Eukaryota; kingdom Metazoa; phylum Chordata; class Lepidosauria; order Squamata; family Elapidae; genus Laticauda; species Laticauda laticaudata. The sequence goes on along the minus strand of BHFT01034607.1, from coordinate 2,862 downwards.
TGGCCTGCAGAAGAAGAATGTCCTGGAAAGGTCTTCGGACAGCATAAAGGAGCGCTGGGGACGACGTGCAAGTGAGGTACTCAGTGGATGGCATCCCCCAAAATGAAGACCTGGTGCCTTTTTTTTTTTTTTTTTTGGTGGCAAGAAGAAATATAAGATAGGATACATATATATATTTATTTATTTCTCAAGAGAAAATGCTCTGTGTGATGTGCTCCGTGTGACAAGTCAAGCCGGGTGGATTTTGTTTTTAAAAGAAGAAAAGCAGAAAGAAAAAATATTTTTAAAATCTTTTTGAAATGAAAACAGGGTTCCAGGAATGCAAAGTCAAAGCTGATGCTGCAATGAGGAAATCACATTTCTACGGTATTTCTTTTACAACCCGACATACAGACATGAGGCAAAAGAAAGTCAGAGTTGCCTTTTGCTGTGGACGATATATACAGTATATATAGCAGCCACTGCTCTATATAATGAGAGCCAACCCCACTCCCTTCCAGCACTGATGACGTTGCCTAGTTGGGTCATGAAATGTCTGCAAGAAAAGAACCAAGCTCAGAAACCATCAAAGACCCCAAGCTTTCCTCCTCCTCCTCCTCTCTCTTCACAAATCCCACTCCCTGTTTGCACTAATGATGGAAACCCCCCAGCTCAGAGAGCACTAAGGAGCCCACAATCCTCCTTCTGCTCCTCTTCCTCTTCCTTCTTCTTTTCCTCCTCCTCCGTCCTCGACTTACAACAGTTCATTTAATGACCGTTCAAAGTTACGATGGCACCAAGAAAGAAAAGGACCGTTTTTCACACTTACGACCAAATGGTTTCCCCCGTGGTCATGTGATCAAAATTCAGCCACCTGGCCACTGACTCATATTTACAACGGTTGCAGCATCCGAGGGGGTGCAGTCACGCCATCCCTTTTGGCAACCTTCGGACCAGAAAAGTTGAGGAGCCAGATTCCCTGAACGACCCTGTTACCCACTTAATGACCACAGCGATTCACTTAGGAACAGGTGGCAAGGAAAGTTGCAAAAGGGGGTAATTGGGAAAGCCAGGTTCATTTAACAGCCATGTCGCTCACTTAACGACTGCAGCGATTCGCTTAATGAATGTGGCAAGGAAGGAAGGTCGTAAAACAGGGGAGGCCCAAACTCACTTCACAACGGTCTCGCTTAGCAGAAGAGATTTCAGGCACAATTGCAGCCATAAGTTGAGGACCAGCTGTTCACCTTGGCCTGAATTTTCTCTGCTTTCCCGTTTAACCAGGGATGAAAATCTCACCAGTTTTGTCATTCCCAGGTCAGAATCTGATTTGGAGGAGGAAGAGGAGCAGCTGACAGTGATTGTGGCTCTGGAGGAAACTGGGGAAGGGCAAAGACCGACTGGGCAGAGCAGGGAAGAGGTAGCACAAGGGAGAGGGAGCTCAGAGGAAGACATCCTAGGGCACACAGGGAGGAACAGAGAAGGGAGCAACATGAGTTGCATGGCTTACGAGAGAGGAAAGGGCCCTGATTCCCTTCATTAGCCACAGCTGGGAACATAGTGTATAAAAAAGGAAGCTGCGCACAGCAAGTTGTTGGGAGCAAATTGTGAATTATCTGGTATCAAGCAAGGCTTATTTGTGTTCCTGGCATCTTCCCAACTGTGTGTGTTTTGTTGGCCTTTCAAGTCTGCAATTCCTTCTCCTGCCCCACGTTGCTGCAACGTGGTTTGTGTGGATTTTTATTTACAGTTTATATGTACTTTGTTTTCAGACTGAATTTCCTCCACTTAAAGATAATTTTTGGGAGAGTTTTTTCTCCAGCTGAAGGTAACCTGGACATTGGGGGCAAAGTTGGAGATAATAAAGGGGCTCTTTTTGCTTATGTGACTGTGTTGCCTTTGGGCCACGCCCCTTTGGGTCATCACAGGTTTGGACACATCTGGCTGGGATTAGCCATCCCCTCTTCCCTGTTTTCCCAGCAGAATTCTCCAGAAACATCAGAGTACCAGAGGGCAACTTTCCACCCAACAAACACAACTTTGATGTGGGTTTTGCGTTCTTTCCATCCCCAACCCTCTGCCTCGTGCTCCGGGTTCAAACATCCCGAAAAAGGGCACATTTCCAGATATTTTCCAAACTTTTCCAACTGCTGGCAGAGAGTCCTGGAAAATGCCGTTGGGTTGTCTAAACATGAAGCATGTAAGGAAAACAGTGTGTGTGTGTGTATGTGTGTGTGTGTATTGTCTAGGAAAGTTCAGTGTCTAGATATCCTACAGAGCTCAAATCCGACGTGGCTATGTAACTCCTCAACTTACAACAGTTCATTTAGTGGCTGAAATTACAACAGCCCTGAAAAAAAAGCGAGTTATGTCTGCATTTTCCCCACTTTGCAACATCCCTATGGTTACCCACAATCAAAATTCAGGCGGATGGCAACTGACCCACATTTATGACCGGTGTTATTAAGGGAATTCCTAAATTCTCATGTTCTGTGGGGGGCGAGGGGGGTGTCTTCTCTGGTTGTTCTCCGTCTGTCAAGTCATTCCTGCATGCATCATTACAATCAGAGACGCACGAGGGTTGGTTTGGCCTCGTGCCAGGATGGCAAACCTATGCGTGTGTTCTGACCCAAACCCTTGTCCAATAAGACAAACACGAACCAAAGGGAACAGAAACTTTTTAACGAGTCTTACGAATCCCCGGTTAAAAGGCTGCTGCAAACTAATTAACTTTAATAAACACAAACCTTGCTAAAACTGTGCGAGGCTGCCAAGAATCACAGATAAGAAATATTTCACAACACAAGAATCTTCAAAAACCAACTTAAGGTACTGCAATGTCCACGAGGCTGAGTTTCAAAACGTCTTTGCTTCCTGCAAAGA